>JANHFT010006723.1:39652-59834 GCA_032467955.1 Pseudoxenodon macrops | reverse complement strand
AAGGAAGGAAGGAAGGAAGGAAGGAAGGAAGGAAGGAAGGAAGGAAGGAAGGAAGGAAATATGTCTGACTGTTTGCCTAATGATAGAAGTTAGACTTGGTATGTTAGGCAAAATATCAAAGTAAACCAAACTAAATGCATTTGAATAGAGTTTTTAGGAAGGTTGTATGACAAAATGAAAAGAAATATTAATAAATACTGAATGAAAACTGATGGGAAACTGTGATCAGTATTAAAAAAGTATTTTGATATATATTATTTAATTACCGTATGTAGAGATAATGAATGAGGATTAAATTTAAAATTAAGAGAAGGACTGAATCAAGAAGAATGGAAAGACTGAAGAACATGTAGTTGGTTAGGGCTAATGAGATCCTGACAAAGGACGAGATAAAAAACTTAAAGATCAAAAGGAAGTATATTAAGCAGTGAAAGAGCATGGTGGAATTAAGATTAGTTTTCAAGGTTAGAAAGACATTGTGATATTCCGAATGATGCTTGTATAAAGAAATGGTTGTATATTTCTTTTTACTTTTGCCTTGAATTTCCTTGCATTACTATATTTGACTGCTTTTCTGCACTCTGCATAGTGTTGTTACCGCAAAAAAAAATAGCATGATGGTCTATTGTATTGACCTTCTACAGGGTCAAATCCCAATGAGAGGAGGTGTCTTCAAAGAGGAAATTGTCTCTTGCATTCGGCTGATGTCTTTGGCTTCATCAATTTGATTGTGATAGACCATAGTTTGTCTAACAAGAAGTCTGGCAGTACATCATAGAAAGAAATGTTTTCTTCATATGAGAGCATTTCAGGTGACTTTTTGTTGAAAAAATATGGTGCTGACTGATTCTATTTTATGTTCAAATCTGCAGGGGACTGTTATTAGGAAGTTGATGCTCCAATTACAAAAAGATCAGCAATATTTTAAAAAGGAGCAGCTACCGGGGTCAGTTTCTCAGCTTTTTTCCATGGAATGTAAATATTATCCTTCAGAAATTTAATTCTAAAACATCATAATTAAATAGGCTCAGTGGTTACAAGAGAGATCAGATTTTTTTTTAAAAGCTCTTGGCTGAGATGCCTGTGGCCATTGCAGTGACATTGTATACTTCATGAGGAATTTAAAATAACTCCCAATGGAATCTAATGTCCGCTGAGTTTGCACAATTTGTAAGTTTTAGCAAAGTTACCTTTATCAAAATCTCAGTTGGTTTATGAATAGACATTTGGCAGTAAATGAGATGAACAAGCCACGGGGACTGCCATTTAACTTATGTGAAAATAATGCAATCATCTGAAATCTGTTTTCATTTTCTTTTGAAAATGCTACCTTTGAGATACATTTGTGACGGTTCAGGCATCTTGTAGACAGAAAGTCACTGCAGGAGTGAAGACTCACAGCTTTGAAAGTTACAAATGCCTGCGAATTATTGAGGTAGTGAGAAGATTTTTCATTTGATTTGCTGAATGGAATTCTTATCATTTAATTATGAAAAACATGTAGCCATCACTTATATGCTTACGGTACTTTCTAATTTTACTCTAATATTTAATATCCATCTTTACACGTTTTATTGATGGCTACACCTCTGTGGTGGCTTAAAATATAGATTTTAAACTTCAGTCTCTGCTCACATTGTGGAGGCTGTTTTATCATAAGTAAAATAACTCTGAATAAAAGACATTGGAACCAAAATGAATTTTTAAAAAGCCTCATATCTGGTTTGTTCTATGTGGCAAAGTGACATTATTTATATTATTCTTAATTCTACTACTGTCTATTTCCATTTATTTTTTACAAGCGGCAAACTGTTTAGATTAGATGGGTTTATCTTTTACTTCAAGAGGGGTTTTCTCTTATGTTACATTGTTTCACACAATATATTACAATATTTTATTAAGTAAATATTACAATATTTACAAAATACCTTATACCACCAGACTTGAAATTTTGGGCTTACACAATTTAGAACTTTGCCGTCTTCAGTCCGACCTAAGCGTAGTACATAAAATTACCGGTATCTGCTACAATGTCCTTCCTGTCAATGAATACTTCAGCTTCAACCACAGCAATATGCAACACATAATAGATACAAACTTATGGTTAACTGCTCCAAACTTGATTGCAGAAAACATGACTTCAGTAACAGAATTGTCAATGCCTGGAATGCACTACCTGACTCTGTAGTTTCTTTCCCAAACCCCCAAAACTTTAACCTTAGCTTGTCTACTATCGATCTCACCCCATTTCTAAGAGGTCTTTAAGGGATGTGCATAAGTGCACCAGCATGCCTCCCATCCCTGTCCTAATGTTCCCTTTTATCCGTATCCATCTAATGTATTCATAATCATGTTTATACTTGTATCTGTTTTCTAATATATGCTTGACAAAAATAAATAAATAAAAAAAATAAAAAATTTAATATAGACAAGTATCATGATAAGAGTCAGAAACCGAGTCTTCTTTAGTTTAAGGGAAGTGATTTAGTAAGAAGAGATTGGGAGCTAAAGACAAAACCCTCCTTTCTCAGCTGACTGGTGGTATGGTGATAATGCTTTTTTTTTTTTTAAGTACAAGAAAAGTCAGAACCTGGAAAACAAAAAATATGTTTAATAGTTTCTGTCAGGTTTTAAATTAGCAGCCTTTGATTTATAAGACACATCGTACTGCCTGTAATATTGGAACAGTGAAGCAACTAAGAGAAATTCTAAAAGGTATTAGATCTAATAGGAAGCATTAACTCAGTTGAAGGTGTGTTTCTTCCTCTGTGAAGTAGTCAATGAACCGCAGACACTAGTCTGTAATAAAGTAAAGCACATCAGAAATAAGAGCCCTTGAGCAACATAAAAGGGAATACCTGTTTCCCAACGTTCATCAGCAAAACATGAAAGGAGGTTGCAGAAATGCTGCTCATTTCTGTCAGAAAAATTGATGTCTGATACAGTATGTATTGGAGCAGGGGTGGCCAGGCAGTATGGATACGTTCTTATTTAGAAACATTATAAATGTATCGTTTCTTTGTTTGTTTTGAAGTCATGATGTCGGAGTTTCTATAGTTGTGTAATCTTTGTCATGGAATGATGTTGGTAAACCATAGGCTGCTAAGCCTGAAGGCGTCTCAATAATAGATGCTTTAGTAAAGTGGACAATGCTTACAGGATTTTTATCCTCAAGCTTCAAGAGATCTAAACAAATAGATTAGATACTAACAGATAGGAGAATGAAAGAGTTTTTAAATGCATGAGAGGAATAATATTTTATAGTGTGATACAATGGGAGCAGAATAAAGCTTTATATTTTTACTTCTATGCTGCCATATTACAGAGATATATTCTTGATAGTTTGGATGATTTGCAGTGTAATTTTCTGTAAATATGGTCTGACTGGTTTCATGAGGCTTATCTTTCTCAACCTTGGCGACTTTAAGTATCAAGGACTTCAACTCCCAGAATTCCCCAGCCAGTGCTTTCTGGGAACCCTTGCATCTTAAAGTTGCTAAGACTGCTATAAATTATAAATCTATCTCTAACGCAGGGGTTCCCAATATTGGCAACTTTAAAATATGTGGAATTCAACTCCCAGAATTTCACATTTCCACATCCCCAGCCAGCATAAAGTTGCCAGGATTGAGACTCCCTAATTTAATGAATTGTTTCCTTTTCAGGCTGTACATCAATGGTAGGTTTCTACTGACTTTACAACCGGTTCGCTGAGCGCGTACTTCGCTGTGAAAAATTGTATGTGATCTTGAGAAAAGACACATCTGCTTTAGGATATTTTACATTGGCCCTACATTTGCACCATCACTTTTGGAAAGCCAAATCCAGAGCACCACAGAACCCTAATAGCAACTTCTGTAATCAAAATGGAATCTTCACTTTCTACAGGGAGCACAGAGTTACAACTAGCAATTTTCTGCAGACCAGTGCCAGTCTACAGACGGAGGGTTGGGGACCCCTGAACTAAAGAGTATATATGTACATAAAAATATGTATAGCAACCAGTTGCTGATTTTGGCTATGTGATGGTCTTCAAGTGAGGAGATGATGACCTTATAAAGGAAAAAAAGGGGGGAATGTTTGTACAGGAAGTTATAATCTTAAATTAGCTGGTGTGCATTAAACCCATTAATCTGAAAGGTCATCCAGGCAAATTGGCTACTTCTTAGAAGATCTTCATTCTTTGAGTGGAAATAATTTGGCATCTTTTTGCCCTGTGGTATTCAACTATCCATTTTGTGCATGCCATTTTGAAGTCTCTTGGTATAATTTAGAGTCCTGAGACTCAGATATAATATGGGTTCATCTGATACTGCTATTTAGCCTGATCTATCTTCTCAGAAAATTGGTTTTCAGATTAGCTCATAATAGAATACGTCTGTAGCCAAGGATCTGGAAAAGTAGACAACCATAACCTATATCTGAAAGTAAAGAGCTCAAAAAAAGGGTTACATGGAGCATTGGTACACACTTTGGAATGCTGATTTCTTTACTTGCCACTATTATTAAATTATGCAGAACAACAAGGATGTTCTTTCAAGTCTTATTTTCAATGTGATCAAGGTTGCTTTTATATCAAACCTTAGTTAGAATCTAGACTACACAGAGGCAAAGAATCAATACCAGAGGTGGGTTCCTACTGGTTTGGACAGGTTCTACCGAGTAGGTAGTAGGCCACTGGTGATGTCACAGAGCTGGTTCTGCTCCGTGGGCGCTGTCATCTTTTTTTCCAGATTTTTTTCTTCTGCACATGCGCAGAAGCCGAGTTTCCGTCACTGCGCATGTGTCGCCATCTTGTTTTTGGCCTTCTTTTTTTTAAAAAATTTCTGGGCTTTTTTTCTACTGTGCATGCGCGTGCGTGGAGGCAGCAAACCGGTGGCAAGGTAAGTTAGAACCCACCCCTGATCAATACCATTCAAGAAAATAAACTTGAGTTGCTATGATTCATTCAAAGGTCTTCAACGGAAGATGGATTTTGGATGCATATCAGTGCTTTCAAAGCCGAGAGATTTGAACATAAGTTTCAATCAGTCCTCTTTCTATTGTTTTCTGTACATGCTTTCACCTTCTTACTGCTTGTTTTATACATATCATGTAGCAGTAATATAAACAATATCTCTTATAAAATGTGGAGGGATAAAAGAAACCAGTGCTGAAGAAAATGCATCCATTATGTTCATACCATCTCACTACTATGTTCCTTGAGGGAACTTCAGCAGAAAAATGTTAGAAGGTGCAAAGAATAAGAACAAGGTACATCAATCAATTGGATTTCTACTGATGAAAACTAAGGAAAACTTGTTTATCTAGATCAGGGGTATCAAATATGCATCACCATGGCGTCGTCATGTGATGTATCAGGAGTTTTTTCCGCTTCACTAAACTGGGTAGGGGTGGGGCCAGCACATGATGCAATCGGCCCATGGACCATGAGTTTGACACCCCTGATCTAGACTGTGTTAAAATGTGGAAAAGTAGGGACAAATGATTCATTCTACATTATTTCTCCTGTTTTATAAAAGTGCAAAATTGATGTTGTCAGCTCTCAAATTGAGTAGGCAACTACCGTGGGATAAAGAAATTAAATTTTCTCTAGTTAATTGTTTGTAAAGTCAAAATCAACAATCTTCTGAGCCACTTTACCATTCAAATAGAAAGCATTAGGAAACAAAATATATGTGATCATTTTAAAGGGAAAGACAGATTAAGAAAGAACTTAGAACTAAAAACTTCCTCTTCCATTACTAACTCTGAAACGCTGATTTTGGTTTCTGTACATTAAGCCTCCATCAGCCACATTATTTATAAACAAATTCTCTCATTCTTACTGTAAAGTTGTTTATGTCACAATTTCAAAGATACCTAAGGGGATTTCCAATCCAATAGGGTTTCCTGATTTATTCTGCCAGGCACCTAAAATGACTCAGATCAAAAACCAAGGAATTTCAGTATCTATAAAAAAAAGCTTGGAAGATCTTACTGTTATGTTTATTTTCCCAGCAGATTTCAAGGTAGAATAACCAAAACCTAAGTGTATTAATATTACCAAAAGGATTTTGCCATTCATATTGCTAGGCACCTAAAATAAATCACACAATGTACTCCATACTCCCTAATAAATAATTATTTATATTTGATCTGCCTTTTCACCTATAGAATAAATATTCCCAGTCTGCTATGTTCCAAGTTTACAAGTAGAATTAGTTTACCTTGTCATGTTTCTTGTCTGGATTACCTGGGACAACTGACAACAACAGAGACTAGTGAAAAATTAAATTGAAGTAAATAATATAATTGATATTTAGGTCATGTTTATATGTAAATAAATTGAAAAATATGGGATAAGGAAAAAACAGACATGATACATATTCAGACAGGAGTATATATTTATCTCTATATACATGTCGTTGTATTTCCTTATATTAAAAAAAAACATTCAACCAAACTTTATAAAAGTGTGTTGCAAAATATCTTCTTATGCTTTCTCTTCAAAAGTATTTTAATTATGTAGTTAAACTAAGGTTAGGATTTAATGTGTTTCTTCCTTGTACTTATTAAAATAGCATTCTCTATTCTATTGCATTACCAGATCTGATGCGCCAATTGAAAAATACTTGGACATTTTTCAATGCTAATTTTCTTTGTGACTGATTTTTCTGTTTGGTTTTTTTCCCTCAAAGACATTCCCAAGAAAACTGGGGGGAAATTATTTTGTGTAATTGCATTTTCTGTTTTCAGAAATGACAGTTTGCTGCAGGGTCTTCATTTGGATAAATCAGCCTTTTTAATGACAAATAAAAGCTGCCAAAAAAAACTCTGATGTTGTTTGATTTGTAGCCTACGCTTTGTTTTGTAGTATTACTTTTGGTAATGAAAAGAAAACACTGAGTTCCAGTTTGTTATATTACTTCCTCAAAAAATAGACAGTATTTGAAACAAAATGTGTAGTGCCAAATGCAATTGAACTTAAAAAAAAGAAAAACTTGTGTTTTGGCATATACGAATTTCAAATTTATTATAACATATAGAACATTCTGAGTGAAGATCTGCATCAAAAGAGAAAACGTTTATAGAGGAATGTTTTAAAAGGAATTTATTTCATAGCCATATTTATTCTGCAACTGTCTCATAGCCATTTAAATGTGACTTCTTTATTCTTGACACATCTATGTTTCAGATGCCAAAATAAGGGATAACATGATAGCAGTCTTCCAATATCTAAGGAAGGGGGTCAACTATTTTCCAAAGTACCTTAAGGCAAAACAAGAAACAATGGATTGAAACTAGTCAAGGAGAGAATCAACCTAGAACTACAGAGAAATTTCCTGACAGTTAGAAACATAATTCAGTCGAATGGCTTCCAACACTGGAGGTTTTTAAGAAGAGATTGTACAACCATTTGTATGAAATGGTATAGGGCAGTGATGGTGAGCCTTTTTTTGCTCAGGTGTCAGAAGAGAGCTCACGTGCGCGATAGCACTCATGCACGTGCCCACAGCCATAATGTAATACCCTCCGCCCATGCATGTGTGCACAACCACCACCACCCCATGCTGCCCACCCCCACATGCATGCAGGCCTCACTGAACCCTCTGGTAAGCCCGTTTTTGTCATCCCCAGGCTTCAGGAAAGCCTCTGGAGTCTGTGGATGGTGAAAAATGGGCCCAATGGGCCTACTGCTGGTTGGGTCCATTTTTTGCCATCTGCAGGCTCCGGAGCTTTCCTGAAGCCTGGAGATAGCGAAAATGGCCTCTCCTTGCCCTCTGGAAGGGCAAAAATCAGCTAGCCAGGGCACGCATGCGTGCTAGAGCTGACATAGGGCAATCCTTCGTGTGCTCTCAGAAATGGCTCCGCGTGCCACCTGTGGCATGAGTACCATAGGTTCGCCATCACAGGTATAGCGTTTCTTGCTGAAGCAGGGCGTTGCACTAGAACAGTGATGGCTAACCTTTTTCTTCTTGCATGCCAAAAATGGTAGCGAGTGCACTAGCGCACACACGTGTGCCGACATACAACCACCATCCCTACTGTACTGCACATGTGTGTGCGTAGCCCCCCCCCCATGCATCCCCATTGGGGTGCTTTTCGCCCTCCAGAGGGTTCAGTAGGCTTCCCTACAGAGGGTGAAAAACGGGCCAACGCGACTTCCGGTTTGCCTGTTGGGCCATTTTTTGCTTTCAGGATGCTTCCCTGAAGCCTCTGGAGGGTGAAAAACAGCCCTATGGGCAAACCAGAACTTTGGGAATGAACTTCTGTTTTGCCTGTTGTGCCGAAAAATGGCCCTATGGGCAAACCGGAAATCCCTTCCAGAACTTCCAGTTTGCTCATTAGGTCGTTTTTTTACCCTCTGTTGGCTTCCCTGAAAACTCCTGAAGCCTCCAGAGGATGAAAAACAGCTGAAAATTAGTTGGCCAGAGCATGCAAGCATGCTGGAGCTGACAGGGCAAAGCCTCTCATGCCCTCAGAAATGGCTCCACATGCCACCTGTGGCACGCGTGCCATAGGTTCACCATCACTGGACTAGAAGACCACCAAGGTCCCTTCCAACTCTGTTATTCTGTTAGTGTATGATGAACCATAATAATTTAAATATTACAAAATACTCAAGTCATCAACTGATGTATAAAAATATATCCAGAATATTTTTTTGCCTGACAATGTCTGGGAAGGATGCTTCATGTGATTTAGGGGGAATTATATATTGCAGACATTTGTAGGACTTTTGCTAGTATTTCTATAAAAACACACAAAAATAAATGGAAATCACAATGCTTGCCACTTTGTTTCCTATATATCATGATCACATTTTATTTTCCAAAGCTGGAATTCAATGTTGCTACCAGTAGTATATAGTTATAATTTAAAACCTGTGTTCCAATTAAATGATGGAGTCACCATCTGTTATCCACGTACAAAACATAGATACCCAGTTTGGAAAAAGAAAAATGTATATCTCTATATGTTTCAGTAACAACCATTTTGTGATAACTCTTTGGAGCTCATTATATTCTAAAGATAATCTGATAAATAATGTAGTGGAATAAAATTTAAAGGCTCAATGGGGATGGGGAAAGCAAAGGCAACATTAAATAGGATTAAAGTTTAATGTGATGTTCTCTTCTCATACCCAGTCCAGTCTGATGGGCCCTTGGAGATAGAGATTCATTCACTGCTCTTCATAAAATCACAATGGATATAAGTGGTACTTCTTAAGTTATCTCTTTCTTATAGATCAATATATGTGTAAACCTTTTATATCATTTGAATGTTGCACGTAGCAATACATTTTGCCCAATTTACTTTTTCCATTAAGAAAACTTAATATCATTTTTTTTGTCCTTTGTCATATGAATGTTCCAAAGAGGACCATCAACTCATTTCAATGGATCACTTGTGTCAATACAAATAAGTACGAAAAGGCACTTGAACTGACTTTTAGTTCACAGTGATGGAATAAAGTTAAAATGTGGAAACAGAGGATATGTAGAGATGGCTAAGTAAGTTACATATATCTTGCTTGGCTATAAAATTGGAAGTTTGGGACCATCTTTCCTTATTAATGCACTTTATTAACAGACATAAGCTTTGAAGAACTGCAGTTCACTTCATTGCATAGATAGCGGGGATGAACTGATTGCAGGGTTTAAAGTGGGTTGAGATGCAAGGCAAGGGTAAATGGGAACATAGATTGATTACAAATAATGCAGATTGTAGATAAGGCAGATTACAAGTATTTTGTCAATTAACGCCTCCCAAGCCCTACTATGTTACCTCATCTTGGCTGGTAATGCTCCTAAAATGGATAGGAGAAGAACATCAGGAGTCTATGGCAAGAGTGTACATTCTCAGCAGGGTCCATCTAGGTGAAGGTAATCCCAACTACTTAGCTAAAGCAACCAGGAATTTATACTGGACAGCAGCAATATAGGAAAATGCCAGAGGCAGGCAATCATAGTGACAATAGCATCAATACATACTGCACCGGAATAGGCAATGATAATCCTGTATTTTTTATTAAAGAATCACATAGATACAAATATTAATGAACAATTGTAATGTGTTAAAAATACATGATTTAAGTTTTGATCTTCTAGATTGGTTGGACATTTTCATATAAAGTGATCACTTTGAGATTTGGTATAGACCAAAATTTAAATATTCTGGCACTACTTTGTCCTTGTGTGGTGTTCAGATGTCAAGCATGTGTGCATTCATATTTTACAGGGGTGTGTTCTACTTAATTCCCTACTAGTTTGCAGTTGCGCTGGAAGTGCACATGTGTGCGCCCTCATCACTTCCAGGTGAAAATTCTCTGCGTATGCACAGAGTGTTGTTTTTTGGTTGATTTGAGGCTGGAGCACTAATTTTCAGCTGGAAGACCAGTTCGGGGGCGTGTCCAGCCAGCCAGCGGGGACCCACCTCTGATTCTTTTCCAAAAATTTTGTCACATTTTTCCTAAATAAAATCCATAGGGGCACTGCTGGCAAATGATACATATACATATATCTCATTGGAGAAAGAGCAGGTGGAGATCTTTATAGGGCTATAATGGTGCAGTTGGTGTAGATATGGAAGCAACTAAATATCTTGAGTTTGTTGCAAGGTCTGCTTGGCATTATGAGAATCTGCTTCAGGTTGGGTGGTTGTCCGTTTGTGAGTGAGGGCCTGCTACCCATTGCCTGACAAAGTATTTGGAAATTAAATGTGGTTCTGTGTATACAGTTCTATGGTAGCTCAGGAATATGAGATCTATTCTTCTGTAGAGGCAATGACAGGCTTTGTGTTAAGGTCACTTTGTCAATCAACCATAATTTAAACTTCTGAGAGTCAACAATTAATTTCTTTTAAACTTGAAACCTGGAAAGTAGTTTTCCAAGCATGAATTAGGCCACAATCCTATGGCTCAGGAGTTATGTCTGAACTGATAAAAGTTTGTCAAAATCTGTATGGTGGAATTGTAGAATCAGAAAAATGTTCCTGAAACTAAACTAATCATAGGCTGCTTCCTGGTGATCATGTAATGTGTAAGAAACTTACAGCACTCTGGGATGCTTGAAATATTCCAGTTTGTTTCCGAATCAAATGGAAATAAATAAATGATAGACAACAATTCAAAATAAAGTGGAGGATTCCAATGTAGCACTCAAAAGGAATATTCTAACTGCCTATTATTTATTATAGGATTCAAAAACTATGCCTATTCACGAATGAATTCCATTGTATTCAATGTTTCTTACCCTGCAGTCATATAATTAAATATATTTGGTTTATTGTTTTTTTCAACTCAATACAAGATTATGATAACATTAGATTTAAAGACATTAACTGGGAATTTACACAAGCATACCATGCTATAGTTTTTCAACAATTTTTCCTTTCCAGCACTTTTGTACATTAACCTTAGGTCAATGTTAACTTTCTTACAGGCTATACACTGCAAAGGAGCAATACTTTTCTTTCAGTCCATGTTACTGTATCAGTTCTTAACTATTTTCTTGGTTCTTTAATGCCATTGCTTTCCTATCTTGTTGAATTATGAAAATTCACTTACTGGTAGGATATTTTATTGGAACCTTTTATCAAAACTGCATGAACCACATGTAATGTATTGACATCAGGTTACTACTGTGTTTCCCCAAAAATAAGCCCTTCCTGAAAATATTTAAAGGCATGCGCAACCGATCTCCGCCATGTCCTCTGGTTAGGGTTAGGGAAACATGGCTGGCAATCAGGTAAGATGGCAAGAGGACCCCCGTCTTGTTTCTTCATACATCCCAAAATAATAAGACCTTCCCGAAAATAAGGCCAAGCGCTTATTTCAGGGTTCAAAACAATATAAGACAAGGCCTTATTTTCAGGGAAACACGGTATAGGGTAAATTATTTTTTATTAAACACTAACAATGAGCCAATGTCTGTATATACATATTTCAGCATCTTGGAATAAAGAATAATAACCATGTGTTTTTAGATACATAACTTTAAAGCAGTATTAATAAAAGCAACTTGCGTAGCAGTGCCTATAATACTGATGAACTGTT
The DNA here is from genome assembly GCA_032467955.1 of Pseudoxenodon macrops. Taxonomy (NCBI): domain Eukaryota; kingdom Metazoa; phylum Chordata; class Lepidosauria; order Squamata; family Pseudoxenodontidae; genus Pseudoxenodon; species Pseudoxenodon macrops. Next base: position 47,794 of record JANHFT010006723.1, on the reverse strand, counting down.
GATACAAAATGTTGGTGTAATTATGTGGCTAATTCCTTTAAGAAACTTTTATTTATCAAAAATGTACTTTCTGCAGAATTTCTCATTTGCTCCTCTCAATGTTTTTGCTCCAGGCAAAAATGGGTAGTGAGACTTGATTTGAGGATTTACCAATATTGAACAGGGTGTGTAGAATTTGTTCATCAACCTCAGATACCAATAGACCATTTCACACTAAAACGAAACAGACAATAGGATAAAATAAGAGCTTTTTATAAATTCTAGTTATTAGCATCCACTCAATTTTGATGCTATAATACACTACAACAATAATACAATACAATAGTAATAATAATAATAATAATAATAATAATAATAATAATAATAATGGTCAAAGACAACAACAATAAGAGCAAGTAATAAGAGTGGGCTAAATCTTCCCAGTGCCAGTCAACACCTTAGCCACTATATCAACATATTCTCACATTGACTTTTAACTGAATTAATGTAATGGTGTGCTGCCAATATAATTGATGAAGTGATCTGACTGCCTTACTGCTGATTCAGTTAAGTGCATAGAAGGAACCAGTTCATTATCTCATTGAATGGATAGTTAACATTAAGAAGAGCAATGAAAAATATCCAGTGAAATTCTAATTACAAAAATTAAATCTTTATGAATGATAAAACATCAATCGTAAATGGACTGAGTTCCTAAATTGGAGATAATCTTTGTAAAGATAGTCCTGTATGCTTTATAATATGTGTGTTGTGAAGAGGACTGGTTCATCAAGCCCAGGTAGCACATTGTTGAGATATGGAGTTTTAAACTAGACTTATGGAGAACTACCATTTATGAGACTGCATTTGCCCATAAAATGTCATCACTGGTTCTAAAGATGACTTGAAATTATCCATTACTTCAATAGGAATGACACCACTCAAAAATTATATACATGCATTCATACCTTAAGCAAGCCAGTTAGGAAGGTTTCTACCCACAGGATTTAACTCATCATGTCTATGGAGATTCTCAGTTATTCAGGTCATGGTTGTCCCAAAGGTGTTTTTTCAAGAGGCAACTGGACTTTCTGGAACATCTTCAAAAAAAAAACAACCCCAGAAAGTCCAGTTGCCTCTTGAAAAAGCACCTTTGGATTAACTCATAATCTTTTCAGCTTTTCTTCACCTTCCTTTCTTTTTTCATGCAATTCCCCATCTAACCCCATCTCCATCCTAGGTTTCCCCCCCCCCTGCTTATTTGCTCTGTTTGCTTGCTGGAAGAAGTGAGGAAATGTGGTTTTTGTGTGTGTACAATATTAAGGTGAATATGGTTTACAAGTGGGTGAGAGAATGATTGGTATATGTAATTCTTATGTGATTGAATTTTAATTAGCAGTCCTTAATTGAAAGGGTGCTGAGCTTTCCCCTTTTTAGGTGTGTGGCGTTTGGTAAATATATGCATAGATATGAAAACATACACATACATAGATGCATGTGTGAGTGTGTGAGACAGAGAGAGGGATGCACATTATTTGGGTGAGAATGGGGTCTCAGATTAATTTCAGACAGAGTTGGCATTTCTCATCCCTTTTGGAGGATTTCATTGGTTTTTAGGCTTGCATTTGATATAATCTCTACAGAAAGTAACTAACAGGTCCTGCTACCCATGACAGTACCAATGGTCTTCCTACAAAGATCAGGCCAGCTTTTGATAGCTTTCATGAGACTATTAAAGCAGTGGGTTTTCTTCCACATAGCATTCTAGTGATTTTCATCTATTGTGCCATATTTCCCTTTTTGTTTTATATACTGTATACAAAAACACTGGAAGGTGAGGGCACAGATGGTCATTCTCCAATCAGAAGGTGATTAATTAGGAGCACGAATTCTTGATCTCCAATCAGCAGCCAGATAGTTCCACAGTGCTGACTTTATTGGCTCCTGCTTCCTTCCTCCTGGATCTTTAAACTAGAGAAGATCTTCTTCTGCTCATAGAACCACTTCATTAGTGTTATCTTTCCTAGATAATCCTGTCAAAGAAAGGCTTAAGAAAGCTCATATGGGGTGAGTGCACATAACAAATAAAAGGACTGTGTGACATTTATGCAATATATTTTTCCTTATCTATAAAGAAAAAGAAATATCTCTGTGTCTATCTTTACCTCTACCTCTATCTCTGTATTTTTTGGTAGAAGGTGTTAGAATTACTTCCTGAAATCGGACACCTTCTACCCAGATACTGTAGCAATACGAACATAAGACATAATCACAAATACTTTGCCAGAAGCACAGAGGTATATGAACGTCGTGTATATTTCCATGTCACTACAAATCCTTTTTTCCATGAATAACTGAAACTTTCTTGGAAGTTCTAAGGTACTTTAATGTAAACTGATTCTGAAAGAATAAGGAAAATGTGCACATGCTTTTTATCATTTAAAAATAAAAGAAATCAGCAGGTACACAAGGCAATTCAACAACACCCTATAATCCTAACTGCTGGTTTCATTATAATTGTTTCCAGGAAAAATAGACTCAGTCCTCTTTGTGGTTATCTGCACCATCAATCAAACGGGCAAACACCAGCAGGGGGAAGGTGAAATAAAGCAGAATTTAAAAACATAAAAAATATGAAATACAAAAGTTTATTTTTAACTTGCATGTATTGCTTTTATATATTTTTAGTTCTTAAGATTTTTAAAGATGTTTCTTATCTCTTTGTGTAATGTTTATTTTGTATATTGCATTGAAAAAATCATTTTGTAGTCATCCCTCCTTATGCTGATCTTTGAAATAATAAAGGTTAATTCATTGGGTATCTGCGCAATTCTGATTTAATTTTACTGTTTCCTTCCACTTCATTTTCCTTTTGTGATGCTTCTGTTAAATGATAAGCCTGATTGTTAATGATTTTATAACTAAGTTTTATAAGCCATTCAGGAAACTTTGGAGGTAGGAGGACGGCAGAAGTCAATAAAACACTCTATAAAAAAAGAAACTAATTATATGAAGAATATCAAACTTTTCACTTAAATGGAATCCCACTTGAGCCCCCACCCTCTCGCCTTCTGCAGAGAATTCTAGCTATTTCATAGTCTACCCTTGCCATACTGAACACTGCCATGTTGTCTTGTTAGGGTGACATGCAAAGTCTTGGCCTAACAATGTGAAAATGTATGAAAAGCCAAATTTCACACCATGGCCCAGACTGAAAAGGGGGAATGTAGAAGTAGCACTATCTTTTTGGAAATATTTCTTTTTCTGATCAAATAATCTTAATAGTGGCTATACAAATTGGGTAACTCTGAAATTTGTTTAGTACAATCCTTCCTTCAATTTCATCCTGAAATAGCTGTTGCATGAAATCTACTCCACTCAGTGTTTTGGATGCTGATAACTTTTTTGTATTTTGGTGCCTTTGAGTCAATGATAACTTCAAGAGACAACCTGGACTAGTCGTTATAGTTTTCTTGGCAAGGATTTGGAAGTGGTTTGCCACTGTCTCCTTTCTAAGGCTAAGGGAGAATGACTGGTCCAAGATCAACCAGCTGACTTTGGGACTAGAATTCACAGTCATCCAGTGTCTAGCCTAGTGCCTTAACCACTACTCCAAGCTGGTTCTATGTAATTATACAATGCCACAAACCATATATATTTTGCAGGATCCCTATGATAAGTAGTGTTGAGTTAAGTCTCTGATTCTTTTATGTCTATGTTCATGAAAAGATTATGTGAAAGGAAAATTCCAATGTGCTTATAAGCAACATCCCAGCTCCGGCAATTTCAACAGCATGAAGTCCCCTTAGTTTGATTTTGCATTGCTGACTAATGCTTGTGCCAGAGAATTCACACAGAGAAATTCTATTTTCCTTGACACCATGGGAACAAAGGGCAAAAGGAATTAAAGAATGAAACGCACCCAGGATATTGAGTTGTGATTGTTCAGCATTGCTTTATCTTATTTTTGTTGCTGTTATAAATTTGAATACTGTGCGACCCTCGAAGCAAAGTGTATCTTGACTGGTTTGTGCAAGCTGCCAACTCTGCACTATGACTAACAAGATCAAAAGCATGCTTATTACCATTTTACTGGCCCCAAGTGCCACTTCCTTCCTCTTTATTTTATTGCTATGCTATGTCTGCCCGACACAATAAAAGAATAGGAGACCTGCATTCACTTTTACCCCATTATTCAGCAAGGGCTAAAAGGATGCCATCCATTTGTCTAATCCATCAAAACTTGGTACCACTGTAGTGACCTTAATAATTCCTTGGAGGTTGATCAATATTTATCATCTGAATGTGGGATAGTTAAATCGGAACGTGTCCTCACATATAACTCCAACTAATACTAAGTGCAGTAGAATTCTCTGCCTTGTTATGCAGCATATCAAGGATAATCCAGAATGCGGTTATGATCATTGAAGTCCACAATAATTGGCACAAAATTTCATTTAGTTGAGATAATCATCAATTGCTAAGATAACCATCAATAATGCTAAACTGTTTCTGGTTTTAAAGGATAAATGTTAGCAGAATGTTTATATCAATACAATAGCATTCAGGATTTTTTTATATTTAATGTTAGTCATCAGTAATGTATTTGATATCTGGAAAAAAATTTGTACACATTTTTTTTGTAGTTTTGTAGTTTTGTAGAAACTGTTAGCTTGTTTTCTTTCTCTTTGTTCTGTTTTCTTTCTCTTTGGAGATAAAGAATAATAAATAATGAATAACCAAGAAAAAAGAACAATAACATTCACAACCTTGACAGCAGTATGGATGAAATTACTCACTTTAATTATTACTATTAGGCTGTTTACCTTTAACTCAGATTCTACAGTATCAAAAATGAAGACCCATATAAATGAATAATATGAATAAGTTATACCACTTAACCAATATCTATAATGCAAAAGCTGAGGAAGACTTATATTCATTTGATGGATCATTATATGAAATCTGATGCCTTACTATATGAATAGAATGTTGGATTATAAAAGCTTGGAAACCCATCTAATAGAGGTGGATGAAATTTAGTAGTAAGCAATGATGTTCTAAATTAAATTAGAAGTCATACTTGACCATGGCATAGCTTTTAAAACAAGTTCCGAAAGATATTTCTAAATCAATTTCACAGCTCCTACGCAACACTGCAACCTTGAAAAGTCAATGTAGAGACAAAGGAGAATGATCTTGTCAGAAATACCTAAGAAATATAACTTAGATGAAGGGGATGAAACATTATCTAAGTCAGAGGTGGGTTCCTACCGATTCTATCCAGTTCTATAAAACCAGTAGTAACTCTGTGGTGATGTCATGGAGCTGGTTCCATCGGTGTCTCCGTGGGTGCCGCCATCTTGGATTTTGCTTCTGCACATGCACAGAAGCTAGTTTTTTATTGCTGCACGTGTACACATGCAGCACAACCCTGAGCGAACCGGCAGCAAAAAGAAGCAGAATCCACCCATGATCTAAGTCCAAAACAATGAACTAATGTTCTGAATCTGACTCAGGCAGACACTTCCCTAATCTGCCAGAGCATAAGAAGGAAGTGGAGATAGAGAACAATGAAACTTGTAAGATTCTGTAATTATAGCCAATTTCAGTAAGACTGATTTTGGCATTCTTATAGTGTTAATTTCCTTTTCTGGTCTACCTAGTGGAACAGGAGAAGATAGATAGTAAATGGGATACATAATAAGAATCAGAGGTGGGTTTCAGCAGGTTCTGACCAGTTCTGGAGAATGGTAGCAGAAATTTTGAGTAGTTTAGAGAACCGGTAAATACCACCTCTGACTGGTCCCACCCCTATCTGTTCTCTACCTCCTGAGTCCCAACTGATCTGGAAGAAATGGGAATTTTGCAATAACCTTCTCTGAAGTGGGGTGGGAATGGAGATTTTTCAGTATCCTTCCTCTGTCACACTCACAAAGCCACGCCCACAGAACCGGTAGTAAAAAAAATTGAATCCCACCACTGATAAGAATCCCTTTTTAAAAAAAGGGAAATCCAAAATTTGCTATTGTAAATTGCTGCTTGTTTTAGTATATAAATATTAGTCAGGAAGTTGCTTTGAGAAAGTTGTAATTAATATTTACATAATTCATGCACAATTATTTGTTAAGATGGTATCAGGAGAATAGGCTTCATCTGTTACTGATGCTCCAATCTTGGGTTTCTTCCTGCTTGTTGGCATCTATACATTAAGCATAGCCATGAGCAAAAGAATTCTTAAATGAGAATTGCTAGTTATATGTTAGGATTCTACACTATCTGAAAGCCTGGAAAAAATGAATGCTATTATTATATAAAGTCCCTATATGTGAGAAGACAAATATATACAGCATATGTGTGGAACGCAGAGAATGACATTTGCATGAGATAAGTAGAAATTAGGATCACTTAAAAAGAAGTACTGTCAGTTAATCAGGCAAGCAAAAAAAAACCTTTCATTTTTGCCATTGCCACAATCTGAATGAAAATGATATATTTAAATGCTCAGTGTTTCCAAATCTTAACTGAATATGTGATAAGAGATTTTAAACAAGGGCTTGTAAGTAGCTACTTCACCTGAAACAAAAGGCACTGATGAGGAGGTGTGAATTTCATTTACATTTATTCCATTATGGTTTCTTTCTTTTAAAATATCGATGTGTTGTTGTTTTTTATTGTTGCAGAAGTACGTTACTCATCTTCCCAGGAGAAATTATTTTGCAAAGAGCAGAACTGGCAGTCTTTCCATGCCTCATATACTTTTTGGATATTCCTGTCATGAAAGCAAAATTGTATTTAAAATAATTCTACATAAATAGAATTATTCTGAAGGAAAAAATGCAAAATAAGATTGGCTGTGTAGTCTTTGTTACAATTTAGCCCTTTCTTGATGTTTATCTAAACAGTATGTATAGGTAAAATGGATGTGTGAGCTCTGTTTTTGTCCATTTTCTGAACCAGTTCCATCTTTCCAGTCTTGATGATCTGTGTAGAAAATTTCCTTCCTATATATAAAGATTCACTGATGTTGTAATATAACCAGGGTTTTCGTTCATGGGTCATGGATCCCTTACAGTAGTGAAGAAGCTTGCATATCCCAATGATGTTGTGAGCTATATGATGGGGAAAATGCTTTTCCAGAAGGATCATAGATGAGCAGTCAAACTACATATATACAACCCACCGGAGAAGGAATGGCAACCCAATGAGGTATTCTACTCAAGAAAACCTAGAGGACATTCTTATCTGCGATAATGTAAATGCTATCCTGGATTATGAGATCCTGAAGTCAACATATATCCAGCAAGTCAATGGGAAAAAGAAGAGAAATACAAGAGAAGGTAAGATTGGTGTTATAATATGGCTGTATTACAGCTAAAGGGACATCCAGTAGCTAAGGTGACATAAAGCAAAAAGAAACTTTGATGTTACATTGGTATGTGAAAAGTCAGAAATATGAACCAAGGCAATCTGATGTTGTCACAACAGAAATGTCAAGAGTGAGATCTAGAATACATTTATAAGAATTTGAAGAAACGTTGCTTGCAGGCAAATCTGACAAATTGTCCATTGAGTAATGATGAGTAAAAAAAAAAAGACTGAATGACTGAACAGCAACAAACTAATCAGTGTTCTAAATCACAGAATGGGTTTCTATAAGCACCAATAACCAATGATATAATATTTAAATAGGCTGCCCATTCTCCATCAATGCCCAAAGGCTCTGCAAAAAAAAAAACTAGTAGTTTTAATGACTTTTTAAGGGCACAGAGACTGAGAACATTCTGTCTCTCAAGTAACGACATGCTGCAGGGTGATTACAGAGAAGACATGCTGATGGGCTTCCCCTTGTAGGAATACTTTTTTACGCTGATATTTTTTTAAAAAGAAATCAAATACAAAAGTAATATGATTGCTGCCCTATCTTTACAAATGACATACATTTGATATTCCTTAGTATCAGAAGAATACATGAGTTCACAATAGATACAAACTTAACATAAACCGCTCCAAACTTGACTGCAAAAAATTCAACTTTAGCAACAGGAATACATTACCTGACTCTGTAGTTTCGTCCCCAAACCCTCAAAACTTTAACCTTAGACTGTCTACCGTTGACCTCACCCCATTCCTAAGAGGTCTGTAAGGGGCGTGCATAAGCGC
>JANHFT010006722.1:2410-26655 GCA_032467955.1 Pseudoxenodon macrops | reverse complement strand
GGCATGCAAGCTTCCTATGCATATTTTTTTTCCTCACTATACCATATATATTTGTGAGTGATGGGTATGCTTAAATGTTTAAGATCAAGCTGTAGCAAACTTCAGGCTCATGAACATACTTCATTATCTAGTACAGCCACAAAAAAGAATGTGAATATTTTTATTTGTGTTTGATGACTAGAAGCAAGCTAATTTCATCGTAGCAATTAATTTATTTGTACTATTATTACCATATTGAGTGGTCACCACAGTTTTGCACTAAGATAATTCACAAAGTGTGGGTATTCAAAAAATGGAACCAAAGTTTCCGAGTTTTTCTTTGAGACCAAGTTGGAACCCAGGATGTGTTCATATACCGTACACATGGGGCTAGATGTATTCACCATTGTCTTGTGTTACAATGGAATGAAATTTCTAGCAAGAAAGTTGATTTCTCATGCTCACTACCTTCTTACTTTTGGTTTAGCATGTTATGTAAACTAAACTGCTCTGGGGGAGAATATGTATATGCATACTCACCCAGGATAATTCTGTATTCATCCAATAAAATGAATAATTATTAAATAATAATTATTAATAATTCAGAATTTATTTACAGCAAATATGCATTGGAACATATATTCATACGTACAATAGAAAGTTTGTATTTCCTATAGAAAGCTATACATGCTTATCAGAATTCCAAGCAAGTCATGGAGGCATAAACTGATCAGTTAGGTAGATATTATTAACATCAGGACCTAGATGGGTCCCTTTTGATTTTTTTAGACGTCTTCATGGAATCTTCTGGCCTCTTTCAAAGATTGGGAGAGGGACATTTGCTTTCACTTGCTATTTAAATAGGAAGCCCAAGCCACGGCCAGGAGGGATCTTTGCCCAATTTTGACTGCTGCACCAGGTATAGTCGTACTTGAATTAGAATGTCCCAGAGACAGGTAAGTAGACAAGTCTTACAGTGATCCCACTGCTACCGGTATATGAGCAGGCAATTCTGGCCTGTGGTATGGGAGAAGTGCTCGTGTGCTTGGTTACTCAGAGCTGTCTTCTATGCCATTTAATATCTACCTGAAACCAATTGTGGAGATGATCTGTCAGGGTAAAGTGTCATCAATATACTAATGACATCCACCAGTAGATTTTCCTCTGGGCTGAGCAAGAAATGCTAGGGAAGTCCTGAACCAGTTCCTGGAAACTGTGAGGAACTGGATATAGCAAAACAGCTTAGATTAACTCTTTAAATGATGAACTGGCTGTCCATCAACAGATGAACAACAGAGGAACCTACTGTTCATCAATAAATAATGTGGCACATTAACAACTCTGGTTACCCTAACAGCACTATTCACTCTGGATCGATATAGAAAATATGAACTTATTTTATAGGTGCATACCTGTTCCTATGCATATTTGCTGAAATAGTAAGTATGGCATGAGACATTGTCTCTGGAACATTCTAATTCAAGTAGGATCTTAAAGGGAACAACAATCAAAGTTGGGCAAAGGTCCCCCTGGTCATAGCTTGGGCTTCCTGTTTAAATAGTACATGAAAGCTTATTCAAACTTAATCACCTTTCATCTGGATTATTGCAACATGCTCTGTGTGGGGCTGCCATTGGGGATAATTTAGAAGCTGTAGCTGGTATAAAACACAAGGCTAGAAGACTACCTGGTCAGTCCCACCGGAACTGCAGATATCCTGTTTTAAAATCATTGCCTGGGATACTGGTAGAGTTCCAGGCTTAATTAAAAAATACTAGTTATTCATCTTAATACCACAAACAGTGCATTATCAGATTAATTGGGCAATATCTTGCCATAAAGAATCTGCTTCAGTATCGTCAGTATAATCTGCTGAGGGAGCTCCTATTTTCTGAAGAACCATAGGGCGTACACACAGTGGCAGACCTTCTCTGCAGTAGCTGCTCACAAAATAAAATAATAAAATAAAATATGTAATAAAATATTGATCTGGGAACAGCTGTGTCGGGATAAAATTACATCACAGGTATTTATTGCCACGTGTGCTAAGTTTACTGGTTCTTTTAAAAACAAAATGGAGGGGCAACCACAGAAATGGTTATCATTAAGAGATACTTTTTTCTCCAATGAGCTATTTAGATTATACTAATCATGTAGAATTTGTTGTGAAGATTTATTACTGCTACTGCATATTAGGCCCAATTGTTCAGAAGTGTACAAAATATGTTCTTATAAATACATGTAAAATTATTTAGGCGGTGCTAGTTGAAACTTCTAAAACTTTGTGTTAAAGTTAACAGCAGATATTTACTTCTGTCTATGAAATGAAAACGATACTGTCATGAATCATCTGGATATAATGTTTTTATTACAAATTTCCAGTAGAATTACAAAATTAATGGAAAGAATCAGAAAATATGTAAGCAGAATTTGTATAGTAGTGTTATAAAACGTTTTAAAGTATTACATCTCACTGGAACTTCTGCATTGACCTGTAATATCTGCTGGGAGGAACTCAACAATTTAAAAAAAGCAGTTCTTGAGAAAAGCAAATTCTACCTATAGATATTTATTTACAGTAAATATTTCCCTCTTAGTTATTTAACTGTAGACATTAGAAGAGGTCATGCTGATTGAATAAAAAGGTGTGCTAGATTGGCCCTGTAAATGCCTTTGTGCTAAAAATAGCAGCCATAGCTATTAATACTTATAAAGCTCCATATGTGAATTAGCAAGTAGAAGTTTATGGTTAGGAATTTATTTATTTCAATTAAAACTGAACCAACAAACACTGATTTAACATTTGCCAAATGCATTTTTTAAAATATTCACTTTTGACTGATATGGAAGTAAGAGTTTTTTTTTAATATGCCTGGTGCAATTTCCAGCTCTAATACTGGCAACATTTGAATTCAGCATTTATTTTATAAACTTATTTATTTAACTTATACACTACCTCAACTGTTAAAATAATTATCAGTTTTTGGTTAGGAAAACTATATCCATGCTTAAATTTCCCCAAACTAGTAAAAATTTAAATGCTCAGCTTAAGGTTTTTATTTCTTTTGTTTGGCTCATTATCCTGCTTCCAAACAACTGGTAACACTACCAGCCAAACCAAATTGTTTTACTATTCTGCCCTTTTTTTAAATGGATGAAAGGGAAAAGGGTGGAAAAATACAGGAGCATTACAACTGAGAAGACTCCATCAGTTTTATCAGTTTTATTTTTTCATTTATCTCAAAGAGGTCAGCTGGATTTTGGAATTCCTTAACAAATTAATTATAAACAAAGACTGAATAACAAAATATAGATTGAATGTTAGACTAAATTTACTATTATTACAATATACAATCTTATTGGTTTAGGGGGCACTCATATTTCTGGTGTTATATACTGTAAATACAAAAAACTGTTCTGTCCAATGTAATAGGTTGAAGTTGCTTAGGAAAGAGTGAAATCTGCTGGCTGGCATACTGAATAGGAGTTTTCCATGGGACAGTATCTAAACTCATCCTGTTTGTGTAGTCTGAAACATTGCTTATAGTGATAAGCAATCTGAACACAGTGGATTGCTTCAAACAAAAGAATAATTTCAGTATACCTGAGGAAGATATTTATCATAAAGAAAGTCATAATTAGAAAATTAAAAGTAATTCAGGGAATACATTTTCTGTATTTTTCATTTTACTTTATAAAAAGATAACAAAAATACAAAAGATGAACAATTACAATAACTATTAGGTACAGTATGCTCAGTGAAATGCTTCGCCTGGAATTTAGTGTTGAGAAATAGTTGTGATAAATCATTGAAAAGCGAATTAAGATAAATCAGATAAAGAATGTTACATGATTCATGTCCCTACTTAGATATTTGAACTACAATCAGGCCAGGTAAAAGCTTGGAAGTGATTAGGAATTGGCTAGCATGTGGAAGCTGTAGTACAGAGATATGATGAAGCCTTCTAGACTTCACCACAACAATGCTAGAAGTGAGGCGTAGTCAACATGCATTTCAAGAAAGCCAGTCTTTCCATCCCATAGTCTTCTAAATCCAATTTAAAAGATCCCAAGCAGTTTTATCTACTCAAACTGAGGAGTGCTATGACAAAAGGTGTGTTTATAATTTGTAAATTTATACAATTTGAGAGAAACACCAACCAATTCTAGCCAAGAGTTGAGCAGGCATAGTCCATCAGAGTTTGCCTGTCAATCATTAACTCACCTTCTGAGTTAAGGATGTGTTAATGCTTAAACACTCAACCCTTCCCTGTATTCATATTTGTTTGGTTTTGTAAATGTTTGTATGGTTTTGTAAATTTTTCTTTATTTATTAGAGAAAAATCATGTGGGTGATCATATTATGTTCTGTTCAATAATCCTTGGGGCTAAAAGCAAAGGTGGGATTCAGCCAGTTTGCACCACTTCGGGAGAACCAGTTGTTAACTTTCTGAGCAATTTTGTGAACTGGCTGTTGGAAGAAATCATTAGGGCAGAGAACCGGTTGTTAAATTATTTGAATCTCACCACTGGCTAAAAACATATACAAATAATACACAAGATTTTTTTAAAAGAAGCTCTTTCACCTACCACTTCAAGACTAGTGGCCTCTACAGCAAATAAATGGTTAGCCTTTTCCAATGGTTTTCCCTGTACTCCCAATGGTGGTAGACCTCTGTTGTCTTCAGAATTCCTAATGGTGACCTTCCAGTAACTCTGCATTTTGGTTCATTTTCCCAAATATGGCACCTATTGTTATGATGGGATGTCATGAGAGAAATGGAGTCAAGCACCTTTCCAATGAGAGCAGAGATCATCCTTTGAAGCACAGGGAGGAAGATCAATCTTTCAGAAATGCTACTTGCTGACTTGAAATAGCATTTCCTCATTCATGGACATGATACCATTTTTGTGGGGAGCTTTTCCCTGGCCTGATTGTAGTTCAAATATCTAAGTAGGGACATGAATCATGTAACATTCTTTATCTGATTTGTCTTAATTCACTTTTTCATTTTTTCATTCACTTTTATCAATATTTTATTTATTGTATTTAGTGTTATTATTTAGTGTTAAAATAACTTTAGCATATAAAATTAAGCATGCTAGGTTTAACAAAATCCAGTTTAAAGACATTTTAAAATATTAATATTTAAAAATTTATTCCCAACATAATATTTCACAAATGTTTTAAGCATAAAATTTGTTGATTGCTGCTTTATCCTCCTCAGGCAATCAAACAAAATATTCCTTGGCACAAATCCAGTATCACATTTTTAAAAAGAAGATAGTCTTTTCACAGTTTTGATACATCATATCAAAAGAAAAAGTATTTTTGAAAAAATGGTTTTCCATCCCAGCTGCAGCTATTTGACACTCATTCACATGGGATACAATAGAAACACTCTTTAGTCATAATTCATAATTCATCATGCAAGCAGGAGTGAGAGGTATCTTTCCTCTACATAGCATGCTGACACATCAATTAAGAAACAAGCATCCTCATGTACTGTGTGACTGAAGAAGCTACTGGACTTGTGCCTGCATGTGCACTGGCTTCTACAGGAAGCCAAACTCTGATGGCAACATAGAATAGAAATCTATACATTCATATCTGCATTTGAATGATAAAAAGTGGATGCCATCTATTTTCCATCTGTTGAAAAATAATGCAAACTCTTATCAGCTGTGTCACAGTTTTACCTCTCAAAGTAAAACCAAATGGATTGAGATTCCTTCCTGTATTCTTACTTTATTACATTTATATTTTATAGGCCTATTTACCTATTGCATTGAAGGGATTCAAGATACTAATTCATCCTGAGTTCTACAGGTAGTCCTTGACTTATGGACAGTTGCAGTGTCATGTGATTGTGTGTTATGGTAGTTTTGCCAAAAACTGTCACTTGGTTTCCTTAATGACCACTGCATTTGCTTAACAATGTTTACAAAAGATACAAAATCAGGTCAGTCACATGACCAATCCATTTTATAACAATAATGACATATGAGACAGTAATGGTCAGGCTCTATTACAGTCATACGTCAAGGACTACATGTGTGACAGGATATGCAATATCCTCCTGATTTTTGTCCCTAAAAATATAGCACAGGAATATAATAAGGAATATTATGGAAAAAGTATAACTGTAGTAAACCAAAACAAAAGTTTGATATATACTTGGGGGAAAGTTCTGTCAGATTTTGAGCAAGAAGATGTAACAAAAGAGGCCATGCTAATTCTATTTTAATATCTCTTATTAAATATCTCTATAAAAGTATTTATAGTTAAGATTTATAGATTTAAAAATTTTTTATGAACAGAGCAACTCTGCTATGTTACATTAAAATGAGTATGCTAAATATAAGAAAAAATCCTTGAAAGTAAGTGATAAAGATACTAAAACAGACAGTAATGTAGCTGCTTCTTTGAAATCGTTGAAATCTATTCTTTGAAAGAAATAACAGCAAGCACAGAGAAATGCACTGTTGACATGTTGGATTGAGTAACTCTATGTCTGTCAGCTAATGCTGAAGAAAACTCTTGATTGATTTAGCAGTCCCAGAAATACCGGTAATCCCTAGAAATTGTAATGACTATTGCAATTCAACAATGAAGAGGATACCTGCTTGGAAAAACTAAGATAAATCAATATACTTAGAGGAGTTCTTTACTTCCAGCAAATAAGGCTCATTATTCATTCATTTATCATATTTATATAGCCACCCATCTCACAAAATGTGACTTTATTCCTATATTTATGTAGTTGAAATAAGTACTGAGCTTGGCATTGATTCCTTAGTAAATATTTATAAAATTAAGCGTAATGTTCCAAAACAAATAGGATATCTGAACTCTCAGTTTTTCTTTAACAAGTTCAATTCAACTTTACAAGATGCTTTGTTTGCCCAACAGAAAAGTAGAGTCCAAATATATCCTCCTCATTATAAGAGTTTTCTAGGCCAAAATCATGTTTTGACTATGTGTGTTGATTGAGTGATGATCAGGAGTATTTATCATCATCTGTGACAACAAAGGAAGTCACAAAATGAATGCAATTAAATACCAGCACCTGATTTTTTTTTAAATCAATTGCTGTGAAGACAGAATAATAGATTACAATGTACATTTTCTTTCCCTTTGTAGTTGAGACATTGGTAACTTAAATCATGTTCCCATTTTGCCCATAGTATATTGTGGCCCCACCTTATATGGCTTTGTATAGATCTGTGTAGCTTTTAGCTGCTCAAAATCTGTCAACTCCCTATGGACAGGCTATTCCTTCCTTATGTAATGCTGGGCCTGCAGCAGTCGATAATTGCTTAACATAATTCCTTGGACTTGAGCTCTTCTGTTCAAGAGAAGAAAAACAGCCTGTGCAAATTATGTCCATCCATTTCCTTTTTTACTTCATCCACGCAGCCATTTTTTCCACCTCTGCTGCCTCCCCAAAGGAAGGAATATTTAATATTGTGTTAGGGAAGAAAGAAAGAAGTTTCTTCAATGATTTCTGAAAATATCAAGTGACAAGCTTATATTTAGACAGATCGATCTTATGGAAATCAGAAGGGGGATAAATTTGTGATGAGAAAACTGACAGACTTATTTTGGATGTAATCAAAGGGAGTAAATAATTCTTTTTATGTTTCGGTGCCATTTGTTGTTACTACTGTCTTTGTTTCCCATTATTCTAATGGGTCAAAGATTTACTGTACAGTACCAAATGTAAAACTGAAATATTTTTTCAATGTGCCTAATTTCTCCCTATTATCTTTGGAGCCTGGGAATAGTTATGGCAGAGAGTCCTCCAGACTTCAGCTAATTCTGGAACCCGAGTACATCACATCAAATGAGCCTTGGTGTGTACTTCAAGAGACCACAGATTGGCCTCCCCCAGCAATTTTTCCTGTGAATCTGTCCCATAGAATGTGTATATCAATTATAAAGAGATTTTGTGTGTTTAATTCATACATATTTATATTACTTCATGTATATTTACATTACCTCTTCCTCAGCAGCTCCCTTTAGATATCATCAGGTATGTCAGGATTGATATGTAGTCAGCTGAACAAAATTAGCTTTAAAAAGGTCCCTTTTGCAGCTGAAAGAACTTACATTTTCCAAAGAGTCAATTAAACTGTACGTAACAGTTGTATATTTGTATTCAGCTCAGTTTATAGAAATACTTTTAGTCAAACCTACTATGCATAATCCTGAGTTGTTTTGTAATTTTCACTTGAAAAGTTAATATTCAAGTAAGGAGATTTTTCTAAAAGTCTTATCTAAAGAAGCTCCAGCTGCATAGGGGAATCAAAGAAGGTTGCAACTTTCTCCCATTCCTCTTTATCAATGGGTGACATTATGTGAGAAATTGAGGATGGGAAAGGAAGGGAAGAGACAGAAATAATATCATAAAACAGAACAGGCACTATATGCGGAATGACAACTCAGCTCAAGGGAAGAAATGTTTCAAAGAATTCAAAGAGACTCCACCTTAATTAATTCATTATAAATTAGGCTGGGAATTCCTATTACAGTTTCCAGGATTATACATTGACTCCAGATTAACAATCCTTGTTTTCATGGTTCCTTGACCTTGCCCAGCTGCATGGAATTTGACAGCAATTTCTATTTGAAAGGTGACTACAGCATTTCCTTCCAGCAACATTTGTTGAGTGAAATCTATCCTTCTTTCTCAAATATAGTAACTTTGATTTCTCGTATCCCAATTAGATTGTGTGAACTGTTATCAATCTTATCAAATTTCCACCCTCCCCCAAAACTCACTTACCATAATCGAAGCATGTGAAGATTATTAGAAAGGTAACCGTACTACTACAGGCACCCAGGTATAGCATTGAGTCCCAATCTCTCTTTTCTTCACCGTTTATGTTAATGGTGTGATGTTGATGTCTCTCCCTTTCTATTGGGATTATATATATTAATGCCTTAACTTTTCTTCCTGGATACTCCCAGAATTTGCATCCCCTTCTGTTACAGTTAGTTTCAAACATGTGTCTTTAAGCAAATCCAATGGAATGTCTAAGAATGATTATTCTTCCAAGCATTTCCCCTCTCCGCCAATTGAGGATCCATTCATTCATGTCTGATTCTTGATGATTCTGTGGGCCAGGTCTCTACATCTTCTGATCTTGCACTACTTCTTTGAGTTGTTTTATGCTCGGGCTGGTGTCAGCTTTGATGGAACTCTGCCAATTAGCATGTAGTAATCCTCAGATAAAAGTCTTTGGTATTTATCATGTGCATGTACGTTTTATGAACTGATCTCTGTCCTTTGAACTTCTTGTGCTCTGTACTGACCAGTGGGATTTTTAAAAAGACAATTGGCTTGTCAAATAATTCACTGATGCAAATGGTAACTGATGTTCAGGCTACAAATACCATGTCATTTGGTTTCACATAGTTGAAAGAAAAAAATATAGTTTAGCTCAAACTATATTCCTAATGTGGTCTATATATGCGATAGATAAAGAAAAGTCCTTTCCTCTCTCATCAGTTCAACAGAATATGACAGTTCTAATATCAAAAGCAGAGTTAATACTCTAAAATTATCTATATGTATAAATATTAAAACCCAGCTCACATGATTGATCCTTGGATTAAATGTTTTGCACCAAGTGTTCAAACATTTTTTTTAATCATATACAAGTCATAAAGCCACTTAAATATTTGTGGTACTCATTTATAACATTTATAATGTAATCCAAAGCATAAAACTCTTAGTTTTCAATTTTGTCCATACAACTTAGCATGGAACAGCAATATCAGTTTTCCAAAGCAACATTGTTTTGTTACTAAAACAAAAACCCATACAGAGGCAGCCTGAATTTGCTGGCGTATCAAACATCTTTGGAAAAGATGGAAAAATAAATGCTTTGGAAAAGATATTTGGAAAATAAATCCTCAGGGAGGAAGCAAAAATCAACACAAAATTATTGTCCCATCAAAAGAGGGGAGGAAACCGAAAACTAGGGGAGGGAAAATGCCACTGATTAGCTAAAAACAATTACACTCCAAGCTCCCATGTATGTGAATTTGTTTTAAAACAGGATGCAAAAGCCTATTCTCAGACATATTCTTTCTGTTTTCCTTCCAGATAAACGTGTTGACAACTGGCTTATGATGCAAACTCCTTTTCCAACCTTGATAATAAGCACACTTTACCTCCTCGCTGTTTGGCTTGGGCCTAGATGGATGAAGACAAGAGAGCCTTTCCAGTTTCGCTTTTTATTGATTTTTTACAACTTTGGAATGGTCGTACTTAACTTCTATATTTTCAAAGAGGTATGTCTGCTTTCATGCTGTACATGGATAAGGACACACATTAGATGGGCCTGTAATGCACAGACAGATATATAAAGATAGCTACATATAAGTCCGGTCTTCTCAGAAGTCAGTGCCACTGAGTACAATATGTGTAATTGCAAGGGAGTTCTATTTAGGACTGTAGCCAGTTTTGCTATAGGTAAGTCCTTGATTTACATTGCTTAGTTACCATTTGAACTTCCAATGACGTACCTAGGGGATATTTACATGGATTTCAAGTTCTGATGTGCCTCCCTCACACGATCATGTTACCGCACTTCAGGCCAATGGCCACTAAGCTGCATTTATACTCACTTACAGCATCCTTCAGTCACATGACTGCATATTATAATGATTTTGCTAAAAACCAGCATTTACTTCCATTTTTGGCAAAAACCACGCCCATAGCAAATCTAGGGTTCCCACTTAATGATTGCTGCAAAAAAGATAACACATCAGTCACATGACTGACCCACTTTACAATCTGTCATGAATTACAGTTGCGATGGGAGGGCTCCATTACACTCATAACTCGAGGACAATCTGTTCTTGTGACTCATTATTTCAGGTGAAAATACAAATGTTTGGCCAGCCTGATTTGCATTTTAAAGGTGGATGTTTCTGCATTCATTTATCGATTTCATTGAAATTGTTGAGTAGAATGCAGGAGTGCAGACTCTAAGTTTGTGAACTGCAGAGGACAAGAAACAATATTAAATCCCTTCAATAACGCCCATTCGAAACTCAGAAACATGCATGAATTATTTAGCACCACCAATTATGTTAAATCCTGACATGATTTGTTTGGTTTTAGCTTAGCATAGTTACATGAAATCTATATAAACTGTGGCTTATGGTTTAGAATTATGTGAGAATTCATTTCCTAAGGTTAATTTCAACAAACCCTGGTTGAAGGTAACACAATGTAGAATGTAGTATCAGGTCTGCAAAAATATTCCAGCAGTATTTTTATTTGGTACATCCTTATAGCAAAGCACCGTATAAGCAGACAGTGCTTGCAATTGCATCTTGCAGAGTATGCAAAAGCATAACAAATTTGCCTTCAATAGGAACCAGACATCCTGAGCCATCTACCTGAAGAGCAAGTGGCTATGGCTGTCTCAGCACTCCATCTTCTACCAGCTGAGCAGGCAAATCTAGAGCTGCTCTTAAGTCTCCAACATTTAAAAAAAAAATCTTGCCTGACTCTTGAAAGAAACATTAGATAATTAAGGGTTTTGATAATTAGATGTTTATCGTGGTGTGTTTTTTTAAAAATGATGTTATAAACAATCGTTTTGGAATGTTAACATCAATTTTTGGTGAAGGTTTTTTTTTTTTGTCTTCTTTTTTTCCCCCACCACGAATATTCCTGATATGTTTTTATTTGTTCTAAACATTTTATGTGGTGGTGATAAAAGGGAGTGTATGAGCTGCATTTAGGACCAGACCCATGAGATGCCCACCCCCAGACATGTGAATTGTTTAAAGAGCCCTTATGACAACATGTACATCAGGCTGAATTGACCCTGAGTAACAACAGGGAAAAGAATCAGTCACAAACCTGTAGTTCAATAAACTAAATCATTTCTATTCTCTGACCATATCTCAGAGGTACTATAACAACTAACCTAGTAGGAAAGGGGTAAATAATTAGAAGGTCACTCAGATGGGTTTATCAAAAATATTCCATTGCCACGTTGTTATTTACATCGTATTTGCCTTTGTCTTGTCTTTGAAATGTAGTAGGCCAGAGGTATATAAACTGTGGTTCTGCTTTGCTGGGAGCTGGGCGTACACTTTACTGATTCCTGCTTAATCAGTTCAAAGTGATTTGGTTACTTTAGGGACAGAGCTTTCGGCCATAACAATGTATAGAGCCAATTACTGTGTAGGCAGTAGGAAGAGCCTCAGTATTCTGTAACATTGCGCACACTGTCTCATATCCTAGTTATGGTGTCATTATCATATCATGTTTAATCCAAAAACAACAACCACAAACAGACAAACATAGTGCACTAAGTAGCTTTCACCAAGATGGTTGGAATACCAATACGAGGAGTAATGGCTATCAAAGTGTAGCTGTTCATGGTCTATAATGTCATTTGGTAAAATGTCCAGGCACCTGTATCGCTGATGGTTTATACCAAACTTAGCGTGAACCCACCCATACATAAAGGCAACAGTCCCGTATTGTGCCTATATAATGAGACAGGTATGATACCTCACTGATACATTCAATGTCCAGTTTTATTGCAGTAATTACTACACTCCTTCTAAATTATTCATGTGAAGGCGAGGCTGCACTTCATCACAGAGTATTAAGAAGCTTGCTTTTGCTCAGATCCTGTTACAGCAGTAATCCTCTTTCTGCTGAGCAATCTGGACATGAGGGGAAGGGCTTTGCCAAAGGAACAAGTTGCTTGAAGCACGCTTTCCCAACCTGGTGCCTTCTAGCAGCACTCAGGAACTTCCTAGAAGTTAAGACAGGGATTAGCAGTATTTTTCAGGCTAAAGGACATGCTTGGTTTTTTTTAACGGTGTGCTGAAGGCCACTTCCAAAAACTATGAAGGACCAGGAGAAAGAATATGCTTAGGACAAAAACTTAAGTTTGATTTGATTTGAATATAGACAGACAGATCTAATTTCGTATATATAAATTCAAGTAATATGATTGTTGGGGTAAGGCATAATAACAAGTGTTAGTGTTAAAGTGTTAGTGTTGAAAGTCTTAAATGGCTTAGAAACTGAAGTGCAACAGAATAAGGATTACATTTGGCCAATAGTCTCTTTTGCCTCTGATAGCTGTCTTTTTCCCATCCAATAAAAAGAAGAATATTTGTAGCTCAGGGTAGAAATGAGGGGCCCTTGGTGCTCCCTGAGCTTGCTTATTTTCTCACAAATGTTTCATTACCCAAACTAGATAAGAACATTAGTGTTGTGAATGCTACTTAGTTACCTAGTTTCGGTAATGAAACATCTGTAAGAAAACAACTAAGTTCAGAGAGCACCAGGAACCCCTTTTTTTCCAATCCTTTGGATGCTTCCAATTATGGTATTTGTAGGCTTTTATTTGAGGTTTTCTTGCTTTATTTTGTGTCAATAGTTATGAGATGCCTTAAATGTTCAGTGGAATAGGGAAAAAAAACCCAAGAACTAAGTTAAATGAATAAATAACATAAGTTTCATGTTCTCTCACACCAAAAGCTTTGTGATTGTGCTACATGGCACCTCCATAGCGATTGGGTCAGAGGTGGGTTCTGAATCTTCTTACTGCCGGTTCACTCAAGGTCACACCTTGAGCACGTGCGTAAAGCACACAAGCAAGCGCACGAGCAGCGGTCAAAAACTAGCTTCTGCGCATGTGCAGAAGCAAAATCCAAGATGGCGGCGCCCACACAGCCACCGACAGAACCAGCTCCATGACGTCACTGTGGAGTTACTACCTACTCTATAGAAACGAATAGAACCACTAGGAACCCACCTCTGGATTGGGTACCTCAGATCAAAGGACTTACAGGGCACATTGAGCTTAAGTGACCCTTTGAGAGGAAAAGGCGAGTAGAGATTTAAACTGAAGCTTTATTAAAGGGTGCTAGTTAGTTTAGAAAGGTTGTTTTTAAGTGACTAATTTCTTGCAATATTAATTTGTTGAACTCCTACTTTCAGCTGTTTTTGTCATCAAGAGCTCGGGGATACAGCTATATCTGCCAGTCTGTGGATTACTCAGATAATGAATATGAAGTTAGGGTGAGTAGCAATAACAATTATTCCTATATCACTTGCATTATTTTTATAGGTTAATATTACTATGTCTCCTCCTGTCCTCCAGTGAAAAACTATTTCAGCACACAGATAATGTAAGAAGCTCTTGTAAGAGCTAGGCTACATGTTACTTTCAAGAAGTTTTTAAAAGTGTGTTTGAACTGATTACTTTATTTTAAAGAAACATGCAGGACCTTATAAGAATTCGGATTCTTCTCTTGTTTCTAGCCACATCTCCTCCCATCTTTCCCCTCCCCTTCCCCCTCAATTTAAAATTTAAAACTCCCTAACCTTTTCTATATACTTCAAATTGGTTTAAAATACTATATGAGAAATACCATGAAACAAGTAAAATGTGCTGCTGCTGGAAGTATGTGTTTTCATTACTTAGGAACAAATAATATCCCCTACATTTAAGAATTGCAAGTTAATATGTGCAGTGTAAAAGGTATATCATCTAAATACCATCAACTGGGAAAATGGGAAATGTCTCTACTATAATTTATTTTGCAACTAAGTCACATTTTCTTGTTATTGAAGGCAACTTGCCTTAGCCAATTCAGGTTGTCCTTAAACTTTCATTAATTTAAGTTATTAATTTGGCAAGCGTTCAAAATCACAATGGCACTAAAAAAATGATTTACAACTAGTCCTCACATTTACGACTGTTGCAGCATCCCCATGGTCACATGACCAAAATTTGGGTGCTTGACAACCAGCTTGTATTTACAGGCTGGTTACAGGCTGGTTGCAGTGTTCCAAAGTGATGTAATCAGCCTTTGTGCCAACTGGTTTTCCACAAGCGAAGTCAATGGGGAGAAGCAGGATTTGCTGAAGGATTGTCTTATTTGCTTAACAACTGCAGGGGTTGGCTATGGCAAAAGAAAGGTCACCTATGGCAAAAGAAAGGTCACAATACAGATAGTCCTGAGTCCAAAATTTATGTTGCTAAGTCAGACATTTGTTAAGCGAGTTTTGCCCCATTTTACGACTTTCTTGCCACAATTGTTAAGTGAATCACTGTGGTTGATAAGTTAGTGACCCGGTGGTTAATTGAACCTGGCTTCCCCACTGACTTTGCTTGTCAGAAGTTCCCAACAGATGATCACATGACTCTGGGACACAGAAACCATCATAAATATCAACCAGTTGGCCAAGCATCTGCATTTTGATCACATGACCATGGGGATCCTGCAACAGTCGTAAGTGTGAAAAACGGTCATAAGTCATTTTTCCAGTGCTGTTGTAACTTTGAACAGTCATTGAATGGACTGTTGTAAGTCAAGGACTTACCTGCATTGAAGCCCGACTCACTTAATAGCTGCCTTGCTTAGCAAAGGAAATTCTGGCTGAAAATCAAGACCTATCTATACTGTATTCTTACATCTTTCCAGAGCCCTTTGTTCCAATTAATACACAATAATTCACACTGATATTTTTATAATTTCATGGACTGTCTCTGATCTGAAGACATCTGAGATTATTCTGAGAGCAACTCAGAGAGCTATCCCAAAGATGCAGATGCAGATTCAGATTTAAATACTAATCACATTTCACATCTTACAGTAAGATACTGATAGCTTCAGCCAGTTTTCATGATACCGTTGCAATTTCTCTTTAGGCTTATGATGAAAATGTGCTGAACCATGCAGGAACCAGGTTTAGTTAACATGCTACAGGCTGCCAGTGTGAATCAGGCCTTCTAAGCACTGACTTTTACAAAATAACCAGAGCAATGACTATCGACAGCAGGCAACCTTATATTTTCAAAGGAAGAGAATGCACTTTTACTGGATGCATGAAAAATGACTGCTTCCAGGTTAATATGTGAGCAACAAAGTTGTAAAAGTTTATTTGGCTAAAATAATATTGCCTTCTTTAAAGGATTATATTTAAAAAATAATTTATTTCCTTCTAGAAATTAATAACAATCACAACTATTATCACTTCTTTACCAATTGTTTCCCCAAAAATAAGACCCAGTCTTATATATTTTTTGCCACCAAAAATGGTACCAGCTCTTATTTTTTTGGGGGGGAGGGATATCGTCCACTGATTCACCTCACTTGCACACTTCGCGCCCGGCCTCCTTTTCACTGTCAGAGGCCTTCAGGAACTTCTTCGGCTTCAGATACTCACAGCCAGGCCTGGCACCCCTTAGCCCATTTCTTCTGTGGCCTGCAAGGCTTTCCTGAAGGCCTTCAGGAAAGAGCATATAAATGTGACACTATTAATTTGCTGACATTTGTTTTTATTCGATTTCTTTAATATTTTTGAGGCAGATAATACTAAAGCTTGATGATAAGAAATATTCCATGATCAATAATTCTGTCTCCTCAATGTTATTTTTAAATGTTGTCTTTTTATAGTTATTTGTCTTTTCAGAAACTAGGTAAAGGGATCTGTGAAGCATAATTCTACAAAAAAAATAGTTTAAAAAATAAATCTGCAAATTCCACCCTCATTCTAGTGTTTAGTTAAATCAGATAGAGTAATAGCAATAATAGCAGACGCATTAAGGATGTATAACATCATCCAACCACAATTGTGACATTGTATCACTTCTGCAGTAGCTTAACAACACTAGAAATTGCTGGTGCAAACAAGCTAGGCTTTCAAAGAAATTTAAAAAATTTCAGTTAAAAAATACCCCACACTACCGTAATAACCAATGCAATCTCTCTGTCTCTCTATCTCTGTCTCTGTGTGTATGTGTGTGTGCGCTATACATACATAAACATATACATAAACGTTTGTGTGTGTGTGTATGCATGTATCTGTATGTGGAGAGGGGGCAGGGAGGGAGGGAGAGAAACACAAGTTTGATGCATCATATATATATGCATTTTATATATATGCATTTTATATACACATATACACACACTTCTGAACATGAACCACCAAGCAACTAGTTCCACTATAGAAGTAATAAACACACAAACAAAATAAACTATTTATTTTTAGCATAAAGAGAATAAAATAAGAGAATAAAAGACAAAAACAGATAATTAGTTAAAATAAGTTTAAATGTAAAAAAAAAATCTTAGCAGACATAGTACTATAGACTAGAGGTTATAGTTATAGTTTATACAATATTAGCTGATGACCCAGCACTGCCCGGATATTTTTTCATCCTAATTTTCCCCCATCCCATGGACAAAGGACAATCCTGGGAACACGGGCCAAAGCTGTGAGGTGGGGACAGACAGGCCACGGCGCACTCAATCAAAGGCCTCTGTATTGGCCTAATCAGGCTCCCTTTGCTTTGTAGGCCTACTGTGTGAGGGAGGCTTAGGCCTGAGTTGGGTTGAAGGTTGTTTTAACCTCTAAGCCATAAGCTTAGGAAGCAGTATGCTCCTTCCCATATTTGGGTATACCAGGTGATCTCGGAAAAACACTTAATCTTTTCCCCTGGTTCTGCTGATAAGGGAGGAGAGCTTGTGGCTTAGATGTTAAAGCAACTGCCTAACAGGCAAACAGCCCAGGTTCGAATTCCAGAAGGGTATGGCTAGCTGATGAGAGCTAAACAGCTTGAAATAGATCTATATTAGTCTCCCTTTATTTATTTATCAGTAAAAATTTATATATGCTGCAGTATAAATGGTTTGTTGTGAATGTGACTGCCTGAGGGCTCCTGGAGTGGGGCTGAAAGGCAAAAGGAAGCAGTATGCTCCCTCCCATTCTTGGGTATACCAGGTGATCTCGGAAAACACACACAGATAGATAGATAGATAGATAGATAGATAGATAGATAGATAGATAGATAGATAGATAGATAGATAGATAGATAGATGTAATTGAAGACAACAACAGAATATAATAATAAGCACTTTCAGTTTTTTTCTAGTGTGGATGCTTATTCAATCATCTGTGGTCTAAGGAGGCCACAAATTTGCTCATTACAGTTACAATGAATTGGTGCAAGATAGGGCAATTAGTAGGCCTAAATTAAGGGAAAGATCTGAGGCTGCATCTCTTGGTCCATTATGAGAAAATTGTTATCCTGGATTACTGGTTGTATAATGTCTGGTTCCCCAATCATGGATTTATCCCAGTCAGAAATTGTGTATTCCAGAGTATACTTACTGTAATGTCAGGCATTAAAGACTAGGTCCACATGTGAAGGTTCAATTACACTGATTTATTGCTAAAGCCTATGCACACAGGTTTTAACAATAAATAAATAACAATAAACTAACAATAAACATCTAGAATTAGATAACCACAGTTGTGGCTACCTAACAATTTTAGGCTGATTCCCCCTAGTCGCTCAGCATCCCTAGGTTCTTCCCCTACATACAGTATATACAGTACTGTATTAAACAAGTGTGTGTGTGTGTCCCCCCAACTGAAGAAATGAAAGAGAACAAAACCAGTTATTCATGCATTTAACAACAAACAAATGGAGAATAAATGTGCCACTGAACCAAGCAGGCCTGCTTGGAGACTCCACATAAAAGAACTAGAAGCACACCATAGTAGATAGAATCTCCATCTACTCACCGGTGGCCTTGCCCATATAGGGGTTAATTGGCTGCCAGGAATGGTGGTTTCCTCCTTGCCACCTTTTTAACCAATCTCTTTATACTCTTTGAGTCATTTGGCTGCTGTGCTCCCCACATGCCACTTGTATTCAGTTTAGTGACCTTTCCCCAGGGAGTCCATTGGGATTTGCAAACTGTCTATTCACACCTGGCAAATGTAAATAGCTTTGTTCTCATCAGTGACACTGATTATTTTTCCAGGTTTGAGCAAGAAGTGCTCAAGTGCTTTGAGATTTATTGTTTTATTTATTTTCTTCTCAGATGAAAAGTAGGATAATAATAGTTGTTTATAGCTTCTACCTATAATATTGCTAATTGAATTGTTTGCATTTAGAAAACTGACATTTTCTAAGCAGTAGATAAAAACAAAATATATGTAATTGATCACTAAAGGCTTTGCATATGTTTAATGTTCTTAGGCAGAAAGATGTTAAGATAATGTTGTTTTACATCTAATAATGTGTTAGCAGTGCAGGTAAAGTCAATGCAGTCATTTTAATGGTTTTTAAAAAGACTTTTCAGAACCTGTTCTTAATTAACATGTAAGACATTAGCTTCATTCTTTCTGACTATCCAGGGTCTTCCTGTTTCACATGTGAAGAAAACAACATGTTTTACATATTTCAGTTTTTTATTTATAATCGTTGTTTGTATGAGTCACAGCTTTATTTCTTTTAATATATTTATAATAACCCGATATCCTTCGATATTTACTCATTTCCTAATGAATAATTTATATGACACTGGTGTGGGTGTGTGAATCTAATGCAAACTAAAAGAAAGAAAACAGCTTAGAGAGAGCTTGGGAAGGATAACTGGATAGAAATCTTAAAGGAGAAAACAATTCAAGAAGCTTGGTAAACTTGAGATTATAAAAACGCAGCCTAACACAATACCACTGAAAAAGAAAAAAAATAAGATAACTCAGACAAAACCAGTATGGTTGCATAAAGAACTCTCTGATAAACTGAAAAACAAAAAGAACAGTATAAAAACTGGAAAGAGGACACATAACTAAAGCAGCATATAGCCCAAAGATGAAGTCAGAAAAGCTAAGGCTCAGAATGGAATGAATGAATGAATGAATGAATGAATCTATTAGTAGAAGCCAACGTGGGTTTGTTAAAAACAAATCATGCTAGACAAGCCTTATTACATTCTTTGACAAGGTGCCTAAATTATTGGATCAGCAAAATGCTGTGGACATAGTACACTAGTATACTTGGACTTTGGCAAGGCATTTAACAAAGTAGACTTCAGCCCACTTCTTGGTAAGATACTGTGGGATAGACAGCATCACCACCTGATGGATTTGTAACCAGCTGACCAACTGCTCTCAACTGTAGTTCTCAATCGAACTACATTGATATGGAGGGAAGCATGCAGTAGGGTACCCCAAGGTTCTGTCTTAGGCCCAGTATTCTTCAACATCTTCATAAACAATTTAGATGAGGAGATAGAAGGGGAACTCATTAAATTTGGAGATGACACCAACCTGGAATAGCCAACACTTTAGAAGACATTCTCAAGATCCAGCAAAATCTTGACAGACTGGGCTCTATCCAACAAAATGCAATTTAGCAGTGAGAAAAGAAAAGGTTTTATACTTATTCAGGAAAAACCAAATGCACAGGTATAGAATACAGGTTGCTCTACTGCCGTACGTGTGAAGGGGATTTAAGAGTTCTAGTGGACCACCACTTAAGTATGAGCCTGCAGTGTGCTGCAGCTGCCAAAAAAAGCCAGACAGTTTTAGGCTGCATCAACAGAGAGATAGTATGAAGATTACGTGAAGTGCTGGTACTGCTTAATACTGCATTGGTAAAACCACACTTGGAATACTGCATCCATTTTGGTCACCACAATACAAAAAAGATGTAGACATTCTAGAAAGAGTGCAAAGAAGAGCAACGAAGATAATGATAGGACTGGAGACTAAAGCATTTGATGAACAATTGTAGGTACAGGTTATGTCTAGTCTTAACAAAGAGAAGGACTAGGGATGACATGATAGCAGTCTTCCAATAGTTGAGGGCCAGTCACAGACAAGAGAGGTTTGACCTATTTTCTAAAGCACTTGAAGGCAGGACAAAAATTAACAAATGGAAACAAGCTAGAATTAAGGAGAAATTTCCTGATAGTTAAAACAATTAATAGGTGGAACAGCTTGCTCCAGAAGTTATGGGTACTCCATCACTTGATGTTTTGAAGAGATTGGATATCCATTTGTCTGGAATGGTATAGAGTCTTCTGCTTGAGGAGAGGTTGGACTAGAAGACCTCCAAGATCTCTTCCTACTCTGATATTCTATATTCCCATGAGATGCTGTTCGCATCTCATGAGAATTGATAATTGATTCCAAAATTTATTATAAAAGTTTCCAATTTTATCTGAACCCTTAGTCAATTTATAACTTTCTAGGATCAAAATCTTATTTTGCTTTTTGCTGTTTATTTCAGATTCTGTAATTCCTATGCTTATGATTAAACTTTTTATTTTGCTCAGGAATAAAGACAGTCTCACCCAGTGTTTTCGAATTTGTCTTTCTGAAGGGCTTTAAAACATCTTAGCAGTAGTTAATGAACAATTTCTGGAAGTGATTGGAAAGTGAGGTTTGTCAGCTTAGTGTCCTTTAAAAGTCTCTATCATTGTTGTAACAAGATGGCTAGTTCCATCATCTTCCTACACTCAAACTCACAAAAAACTTTTGTCCTACAGTCTCCTCATGTGGAGCAGCCATCCTGAATACTTGTGGATGATCACCTGTCCGCTCTTTATCTGGAGAACTTTCTCTACTCACTAATTTTTGGGTCTTACCATGGTTGTTAACGTTGCTTTCGCAGATCACCATATTTCCTTTGGAACTTTGATTTATAGAGATTTTTCGAAGTATTTGGTATCAATTACCATCTTAGAGAAGCGATGCAAATGGTGTGCGATGATACTTTGAACTTTGTGTCTTTGCAAAATCTCACATTGTTTCAGTTTTTATCCTGTATATGGACAGAGATAGGTGGAGGTGCAGGGAACAGTTGTATGCAATGTTGTCTGATATTAACCCATCTGATGAGTTTTATCATCTATGCCAATTATTTATGTCAAAGATTTACCTGGCTGTTTGTATGTCTTACTCTTCTGTTAGAATTTGTTTAGACAGGTTTACTCTGAAGAAAAGAGCAAGATACACCATTCCATACATTACAAGACAATTTCTTTATATAAATAGTGGTGATAACACTTATATCAGATTGTTTTTTAATTTCTTTGTCCTAAAGCTCACTTTATTAAGGAAGTCTGATCTGGACTGCATCTGTACCATTACTAGATGGCAGCAAAAAGCTAAAATTATTTGTTCTTGTTTGCTTCCCACCTAATCATTGACATTGAGTCTTTATTGATTAGCCCTTGGGCCATACCAAAGTGCAGAGTCTCAGCAATAAATTATTACTAAGATTTGATAAAAGCAATTTAAAATGGAATTTGATAAAATACAATTTAAAATGGAATTGGAATAAAATGCAGTCTAAAATGAAATTGGAATACAATACAATAATTTAAGATATAGATAAAATATGATAAAATTATATTTCGGAGTCACCCCTGCAATCTACCCCAATCAGTCCCACACCTAATCATTATCCAGACAATTGCAGACCAAACTTGGTAGCCCTGTCTTAATCATTCTTGACAGATTATGTTCTTTAGAAGATGCTAGTACTTTCCACAATTAATTGGTTGATAATAATGTAAACTTTATTTTTACATTTGTGGGTTGCCAATTTTATTTTCAACAGCATACTTTTCATAGCTTCAAAATGAAGGCAGCAATCTAAAAATATATTCCATATTGAATAGCAATAGCACTTAGATTTATATACCGCTTCATAGTGCTTTACATCACTCTCTAAAGAGTTTACAGAGTCAGCATATTGTCCCCAACAATGTGGATCCTCATTTTACCAACCTCAGTTGGATGGAAAGCTGAGTCATCCTTGAGCCAGTTAGGATCAAATTCCTGGCAGTGGGTAGAGTTAGCCTGTAGTACTGCATTCCAACCACTGCACTATCACAGCTCTCATTGAATATATGAATACTGAATATACTCCATATTGAAAATTAAAAATATATTCCATACTGAGAGTGGAGGTTATGCAACAGTTGAATTGAATATAAATTCATGCTCTGTATTCTATTCCCTTTAAGCAGTGTGGCTAGTTGATGCACATAAAGTATATTTCTCAGTTGAGACTTTCCAGGTTCCTTCCTCCATAAAGATTAAATTGGGTCTCTCTTTATGATCAGTAGAGGCATTGTTTTCTAAATTTGTTGATGTTTTATTTTGCTGTCTTTAATCAGTTTTAGATTTATTGTGCCATTTTTTTATTTTGCCTTTTTATCATCAGTTTTTAAAAAAAACATGTGTAGTATAATTATTTAAAATATAAGCTATCTTGTATATATGAGGACTGAAATATTTTAAAAATTAAATCAGATAAGTTTCAGATGAGTCTGAAGGCATTTGACAGCCTCTATGTCAGTGTTTTTCAATTTGAGCAACTTTAAGGTATATGGACTTCAACTTCCAGAATTTCTTGGCCAGCATGGGAAGTACATCTCAAAATTACTGAGGTTGAAAAACACTTTTCAAATCATCCAATATTCCTGAATGTTCACACATGGTTTCTCACAATTCTCTTCTTTTTATAGTAATGTATGAGGAAGTTAAATTGAAGGAAGAGGCTGGACCAAAGATTATGAGTGACGGGTCACCAGTATAACTAAGTGAAATCTAAACTTAGGTTCTCCTAGTTCTAGTAAAACTCTATATAGAAGGAAGCAATTCTCCTTATACAAAGAATTCTCTAATAGTGAATAATGTGAAAAAATATAGCACTAACAATAGTTTTGAAAATCAGTATCACAGACATTTAAGACAAGTGGTAACCATTCAGTATCTGATTTAAAATATATTAGGGAAACCATGCAGGACAGCTGAGGTCATAGGAAGTACTTGGCTTTTCTACTCTATAATGATGTGACCCATGTGTTTCTGCTTTTCCTTCATGTTGTATCTCTGGATTTTGTGGATATATGTGCCTTAGACAACATAAATAGACTGTGCATGCTTTGCTCAGGTCACATGACCAGGAAGGAGAGGCTTAGAAGGGAGCAATTGTGGTTTTCTCCACAATAAATTTCTTGGGTTTGTTGTTGTTTAACTCAATGTTTATCGTACTTCTCTCTTCAAACCATAGTTCGTTGGAGTTACCTTGCTGATGAACAGACCTACAGATAAAGTCCTGAACTTCCTTATATAACTTATTTCCAACATTGTTTGGGTTGGAAGGTATAATTTAAGCAAAATCGAAAACTCTTTTTCACACAATTATTGCATAATGCATTCCTTACAGCGATATCAGGAACTATCCAAAGTAGAAATATAAAGTTTGAAAAAATAGAACAATACAGGGTCCAATTTGATATGGGGAAAAAGTTAGCAAACTAATAGTCATGTTTGAAAGAGAGGCTGATCAAACTACAATCTGCAGAGAAAGAGAAACAGAAAAATATTCCTGATGTATTTATCTGAGAAATGTAAATGGCAGTTTCGTTTCCTTCCTTCCTACCCACC
>JANHFT010006718.1:348798-361781 GCA_032467955.1 Pseudoxenodon macrops | reverse complement strand
CCGGTTCTATGACGTCACCAGCTGCTTGCAACCTACTCTATAGAACCGGGCTGAACCGGGAGGATTTCACCCCTGCTGCAACCCCCATGCATGTGCACCACCCACTCCTGCACATGCATGTCAGAGACTCGAAAATCAACTGGCCAGCTGGAGTTGTGTGCAAATGCGCAGTGGAGCCGAGCTGTGACAACGGCTCGCATGCCTGCAGATGGCTCTGCGTGCCATCTTTGGCACGCATGCCATGGGTTTGCCATCACGGCCCTATATCATTGCAGACAAATGGTTGTCCAATCTCTTCTTAAAAACCTCCAGTGTTGGAGCACCCACATTTTCTAGAGGCAAATTGTTCCACTGATTAATTGTTCTGTCAAGAAAGTTCTCCTTATTTCTAGGATCCAAAACAAAATAGTATATTCCAAATCTATTGCAAAACAAATTAGTATATTTGCAGATGAAAAGGGAGACATTTGCAAACGAAAAGGGAGAATTATTGTAACTTATACTTGTATGATCTCTTTGCAAAACCTGCAACTATGGCATCTACCCCTTTTGGGTGGAACTCAAATCACTGGCTGAACATGGTCAAAGATGGTGCCCAGGCTTGTGAGACTGAACAATATGCACATGTAACATGGATGCTTTAATTAGCACACCCTGTCATCCAAGGTTAAAGAAGATTCTTATTTATTTTATTAACTGGGGAAATTTGAGAAGTAGAACAATCTGCTTCTCCTTATTGTAGAAGTATAGAGTTCGATAAAATTCAGACAGCATTCCTCTTTCGATCCAAAAGGAAGTCTCTCTTCTTTTGTCTGTGTCAGCATTTTTATAGACTCTTGCATCTCCTAGTTATACAGGCATCACGCTATATAATCTGATTGACCCATACATTTCTTCTCTCAAATGTCATTGATTATAATTGCTTTGGATTCTCATTGGCTGGTAGTTAAATCCTGTCAATTAAAATGGATACTAAATTAATGGATTAGGCCAAAAAACATTACTTATTCGTTTGATTGTGTTTTTTCTTAATTGGCTCTCTCACATCTGGACTCTTCTATTAGCAAACCAAGTAATACATTTCCTTTTTCCAAATATCCATAATTGGATTGCCTAGATCATACAGTATATCTTTCATCTAGAGTCTCTGAAACCCTCTTTAAAAATAAAAAAATGAAATTAATTATAATTCTATTAGACACATAAGGAAAATATCCACCTATTATCAGCTCATATACATTGATTCCCACTGATACATTGCAAAACTAATCAAAGCTAACAGTATTTTGGAAATTTATTGAAGCTATGTATCTCAGATCATACTTGTGCCACTTATGTTTTATTTAAATGAAATTTATTTCTCTACATTAGAATACTATATTACAACAGGGATCAGGTTTGTCTTTTTTTTAAAAAAAGAAGAATATCACAATAACCAGCAGTGAAAATTGTTTCTCACAAGAAAGCTAAGCTCTATAAGTTCTAGCAAGTTAAATCCCACCATGATTAAATAGGAGTGATATAAACAAAGGCAAGTTTCAATAGTGCTAATTACTCCTTTTAAATATGAGGAAATGCAGGTGCCTTATCTTTATTCTTTTGGATTTCACAGTAGTTTTCAACCATGTAAAATATTGTTGTGCCTTACTGTATGGCCATTAAATCTTTCCATGAATATAAGTTGCAGGCCAAGTTTTTTTTCTTGCTGTTTATGTCCTTAGATGTAGGATTGAACAGAGACCGATTTTTTTAATGGATCCATTAAGACAATGTTGGGCTTGTACTGTAAATCCTTGAAGAGAGACTTTCAAGTCCATTTAAAGCAATATTTAGTCGAAGCCATGGCTTCAGGCAATCCTTTTTAGCCCCGAGTTAACCTGATTCAGATTCAGGTTGTGAGGAATTCTGTCTACCAATAGTCATCCTTTATTTAAGCATCCTTTAAAGTAACTCTTTTGGTTCAGTCTTCATTTGATCATGTACTACCATGTACAATGTACTACCAATTTTCACAAAGCATCCCAAAATGACTAAAATAACCCTCCTGAATGGTGTGATCTTGTAGCACCATTTAACAGAATAACAGAGTTGGAAGGGACCTTGGAGACCTTCTAGTCCAATCAAGCAGGAGACCTATACAATTGGCCATCCAATCTCCTAATTTAAAAGATCACTGCCCATTGAAAAGCATATGAAATTAAATCCCTATCAAACTCCTTGTCCCCAGTGGCTTGTAAAACAGACACCTTACTTGTTTCCGCATTTTCTTCTAATTGTATATCTGAAATGGCTGACATTTCAGAGCTGTCTTAAATTCTTTAATAAGGCCTTAGGCATCAGGGTACCATGCTCTATACAGTCACACTAAGAACAAATCCTGAACATGGCCTCTTTTCATGCTTGTAGCTTTTATAGATTGAGTCTAAGTCACAGTTAACTAAAAAGCTTGATTTAGAAATGCTGCTATTTGAATTTAATCTGAGGATATGCAGGCTTGTAAGTTTGGTTAGTCTTCTTATTTAGAAAACTAACTAGACAATTCAACCCAAAAAAATTGCAAATGTGTTAGACATATCATTCATTAACTCTAATGTGAAAGTACAAAGAGTGGAAGGCATAGATTTTGTTCTGTGATTGTTCCATTGTGGTTTAATATTCATATGTATGTAGATACTGTATTTGGTACATACTGTATATGTACCAAAATGCTAGAATTTAATGATATCCAAATATTTTTTTGGTTTTAACGTATGTGGATTGTGTCTACTACTTCAGTGGAAAGAATCTAGTTATAAAACATGGATTGTAAAATGTGTTTGCTTTCCATCTATGAAAGTTTGCTTTGTAACAATATTGAGAAAAGTTTAAAAAATAATTTGCCCAGATGGTCAAGATTTTCTCTGTGGTTTAAAAAATAATGTCAAGCACCTGTGAAATCAGGCGATTCAGGCAGTTAAAATAATATAAAGATTTATTGCAAGTTTAAGGTCTTCACAAGAAACTGGCCAACTGGCTATTAAGGGAAATGCACAGGAGAGGCATTCAAGGTGGGCTGGATTTAGATCTCTTGTGGGCGTGCAGGGGCTCATGACTTATGATGCATTTGACCCCTCCCTCATGCTCAGTCTGGTCATCTCCAACATCTAAGTTAATGTCACATATTTATATCTATCACACCCTCTCAAACTTTTTGTGGTGTTTTATTATTATTTTTCTTGTGTATATTAAAAACATTAGCAATTATATTTATAAGAAGGATAATAACTGGATACAGTCGACTTTTCAGAAGTAATTAAGATGAAGGAAACAATCAGTATTTGTACTTGTTTTAAAAAAATAGATAGAAAGGGAATGAATTATGTGGCAAGTATTAAAAGAGCCTTTAAAGGAAGCAAAATTCCTGACAGAGTCTGCTTTGAAAAATTAGAACCTACCGTACATTAACTAATTTGAAGTAAGTTCTCAAACAGGAGGCAAGCCCTGGTCCATGATTTGGAATCACAATTTAGCCCCAATTTTCATTGATATCATTCCAAGGGCATCTCTTTTCTGCAAACATCGTCATATATGACAGCTAGTTTGATGCAATGTTTACGATATTAGTCTACAATTAGGGACACCTTGGTTCAAATCCAGCCTTAGCTACAAAAAAATGCATTGGGTGATTTGTAGTCAGTCATTCTCTCTCAGCTCACGCTGTCTCACAGGGCGATGGTGGTGAGGGAAAAATGAAGGATGAACTGCTATATACATCATTTTGAGCTACTAAATGAAAGGCAGCATATAAACAAACAAACAAACAAACAAACTGTTTAAAATGCCTGAAGATGGATCCTCCCTTTGCAGAGGTTATTCTTGTGTTTGTGGACATAGTTAATATCCCTGTAGAAAGCCCAGGGAATGACCTTGAAGGACAGGAGGATGAGCTACAAAAAAAGGCAATGGTCAGATAAGTGAGGCTTGTGCCCAGACCAAACACTAAGTTGAGTAAACAACTCAGATAATCTCCCTAATAATTTACAGGAGGATAAACTGCATTCAGATTTGCAAGCTTCTGTTACTGAAACATTTATAATAAAAATAACTCCCAACATTATATGGCTTTGGTCTGCTAGTCTGATCTATCTTGTGAGGTTTCTAACTGGAGCAAACTAGAGTTTATGGCTGGCTCTATATGAATGGGTGCATGATTTCAGGAAAAATAAACTTGAATAAACTCCTGGTCACCACCAGTGAACTTATTAAAAGCTGTCAAGGTATCTCTTGAAGACAATCCTTGTGATTCTGACATGCTGTATCTGGGGCCCAGATTTGCCAGATTAACCTGGTTTCTAGTCCCCCCCATGAAATGTGCAAAACATTGAAATCCCTGGAGCAAATAAAATAGATGGGATTCTTGAACTTCAGATGGAGAAAAAAAATGATATTGGCTTAACGTGGAGCATATGATTGACAGCAAGGTGTATTCTTAAGAAAGAAGCTGTTGACAAAGCGTCATGCTTACGGTGATAACAGAAGAAAATTGTGTGCTGGTTCTAAATGAAGCCAAACCACATAACCTTTTCTGCTTTTCAAATCCACTTGCTTTTTTTTTTTTGATACTGGATTCTGTCCTTTATTCTTTCTGCATCAACCTGACATTACCAGTGTGAAAAACTGTGAAACACCTGCAATGCATACTAAGCTGAAGTGTAAGAGCAATCTGGGCTGTACTTTCCCTCAATGCAGAACACACAGTCTGGATGACGGTTATGGTCTTTCCAAGATATTGTTAATAGCACCTATTGTCGTTATCAAGATTATACCATGCCGGTTGAATTCAACTTGGCATATATTGAAATGAATTCATATGCTAATCAGTGGCTTGTTTTGTGAAGCAAGAGAAAAGTGTAATTATCTAGCAGAGAAGATAACGAATATGAAAACAAAAGGGTTTTTAGATAGGTGGCAAGTACAATACTAATATTTTAACAAAAGGAGCATTGTGTTCGTTTCCAGGCATAATAGGACGGCAGCGGTTTCTGTTGTGCTAAAAGACGGCAACACACAAATACAGCCACAGAGACATATACTGTATTTTACCTATTAAATAGCTAGACATATCCTGATTTCTAGTCTTTGATTAAATATATTTCAGATGCTTGAAATCCTGGAGACATCTGCCTTGACAGAAAGTTCACCACAGAAACTTAAGAACTGCAAGTATTGTTCATTCTTTCAGGCCACTTGGAGGCTTTATTCTAAACAGGCACTAGAAAGAGCTCCGAATCAAGGCTGCCATCAAGATAACGTTTGAAGTTTACTAACCACATAAATTGTTGGAGACTTTCCACCAAATCAGAAGTCAGGGATGAATCGTGATTTGGTGGTAAAGCATATGCTTTGCACACGCACAAGAGCTCCAAGCATTTTTATTTTTAAAAAAGAAGAAGAAAAACAATCAGCAGATGGAAAGGATGACTGCCACAGGTGGAGGGAAGTTGTTGTCAGTTATATTAATCAATATTGGCTCGGCTAGATGGACAAATGGTTTGACCTAGTATAAGGAAGTCTCCTAGAGATGCTCTGGTAAATGCTCTTCCTTACAGAGAATGTGTAATTTAAAGCACTTTTAAAATTCGTTTCTTCTGTACTTCTGTACAAAACAACAGCTTTGTTTTGTTTTTGTTTTCCAGTGCTCTGTGTAATGTGATTGGATTTACTCTTCGAGATGGGATCTTTTGGGGGTATATTATTTACTAGTGTGTAATGCTATAAGGTCAGGGGTGTCAGACTCAAGGCCTGCGGGCCATATGGCCATGGGGTGCTTAGATCAGGCCCGGGGGACTGCCCTGGAAATGAAGTGAAGGACCAACCGTAGTGTCTCTGCCAGCTAAAATGGAGCTGGGTGTGTGTGTGTGTGGCCCTTTTGAGCTCTGTTTTCACTGACAGAGGGTTTCAGGAGGCCATCACAGTAAAAAAACGGAGCTCGGGAGCCTGTTTTCGCTGGCAAAGTGCTCGGGCCACCATAAGCGGCCCAATGAGTGATATTGAGCTGGCCACGCCATCCTGGTCACGCCCCCCACCCCCGATGAGGCCCTCAAGGAAATCGAGTTGGACACACCTGCTATAGGTTGAGAGGATATTTTTCAGCCTCTTCTTCTGAGTAGCTGTTCTGCTACAGTTCTTGTGACTCAATTTGGCTTTATTTGGTGTAGAGGTTTTTTTTCCCAGTCAACCCTGTGCTCCAAAAGTTTGAGGTACAAATATTGCTCATAGAATTCTGGGAAATAGCAATGAAAAGCTCTTGTATTCTTCCCTATTTCAGCATGTGGCACATGAGAGGTTTCTTCAAGTATCTGTGGACCCCAAAGAGAGATAAGAGCAACCTCTTGAAAGCTTAGCATAGCACAGAAAATTGTCCCAATCTTACTGAGTGCAAAAGAGGAACAGGGAAGCCTCCTGCTGCATAACTTGCTGAATCTTTGCTTCTATCTAGCTGGCCTTGTTGAGTTTCAAAGCATTTTTCCATTAAAGCATTATTCGGAATCATTTGTGCCCGAGCGTGGATCAATATATTGCGATTTGTACTAGTTGGTAGCGTCTAATGTACAGGCTCTTAGCAACATTGTGAGCCTGCTTGGCTTTGTACTTATAGCATCCTGTCTAAAATGTACCAGAATAATTAGTACAGTCCCAGACCATATTGCGAGAACTGATCTTGAATGCTATAAATATTAATGACCAAGAAAGAACTGATGAAAAGGAAGTCATGAATGCTGAGAGAACATTAAAAAATGGTAGGACAGAAGATATAAACGTGGCCAGAAAAATGTAAAATAGAGATGTGGTTTGCTAATTGACTACCTGTGCAACTTGTTTAACATGTTTGTGAAAACTATATACAGTATGGGTCTGATAGAGGACTCTCTCACTCTCTGCGCATATGCAGAAGAGGCACACACCAGCGTAGTGAGTGCATGCATGTGCTCGCAAATCAGAGCCAGTAGCGAAGGTAAGTGCATTTTACCCGACACACACACACACACACACACACACATTGTGATTCGCATAAAAAGGAATGAGAAGAGCAGAATGAAGGGGTTCATTTCCTATGAAACGGCCGTACAAACATAATTTGTATGATTTTTTCCCCCCTTCTTACCGGAATAGAGTTTCACACCTACTTCCTAAAAATGCATGATAATATTAATGTTGGCTCATAGAAAAAACTAATGATCTGAATCAAAGTCAGTGTTTGTGTTCGTCTCTAATGACACACTTCCAAAACTTTGTGAGTGTGTCGAGGACTTTTATATCAGAATCTAAGGATCTGTCCCTCCTATGGCATAACTGAAACCCATTGCCAAAGATCCTTATTTACATTTTCTTTTCTTTTTGCAGCCTGCTCCTCCGTCACTCTTTTGGACCGAGTAATGAAATGATTAGCTGAGGATAACTGACTTCAACATATCAATTTGCATAGGAATGTACTGCTGTAATAATAAAGCCTCAAGGTGTTGAACCAGAAATCTGATGGCCTAGATTATAGTGAAGGGGCTACAGCTGACTTGTCACAAAAGATAGAACAATTTCATTTTTTTTCCCAGGCTCTGTGTCAAGACAGCTCATTGGTTCTGCCACGGTTGGCTCTTTTCATAGACTCACTTTCATTCTGGAAGACTTCCTTCACTTTCTGAATATTCTGTTTCAGGCTATCTTTTATGGATGATGCCCTGAGGCTCGATAGGAAGGGTGATTTTTTTTGGGCAACACTCTTTTCAAATACTGCAGATAACTTCTTGGTCTGCTCCAGAATGAATATCATGGTGTTCGCTTAATAGAATAGAATAGAACAGAACAGAACAATAGAGTTGGAAGGGACCTTGGATGTCTTCTAGTCCAACCCCCTGCTCAGGCAAGAAACCCTACACCACTTCAGATAAATGGTTATCCAACATCTTCTTTAAAACTTCCAGTGTTGCAGCATTCACAACTTCTGGAGGCAAGTTGTTCCACTGGTGAATTGTTCTCACTGTCAGGAAGTTTCTCCTTAGTTCTAGGTTGCTTCTCTCCTTGGTTAGTTTCCATCCATTCCTTCTTGTCCTGCCCTCAGGTGCTTTGGAGAAGACGTTGTACCCCTTTTCTCTGTGACAGTCCCTCAAATATTGGAAGGTTGCTATCATGTCAGCCTTTGTTCTTCTCTTCATTAGATTAGACATATCCAGTTCCTGCAACTGTTCTTCATATGTTTTAGCCAGGGGTGGGTTCTAACTGCGCATGCGCAGTAGAAACCCCCCCAAAAAAAGCCAAAAACAAGATGGTGACCCATGCGCAGTGCTGGAAACTCGGCTTCTGCGCATGCACAGAAGGAAAAAAAAAAATTCCCCCCCAAAAAATTGTTTTCCCAAAAAAAAATCAAAAAAAGACGGCGGTGCCCACGGAGTAGAACCGGCTCTGTGACGTCACCAGCGGCCTACTACCTACTCGGTAGAACTGGTCCGAACCGGTAGTAACCCACGTCTGGTTTCAGCCTCCAAACCTCTGATCATCTTGGTTGCTCTTCCCTGCACTCTTTCTAGGGCAGGGTGTCAAACTCAAGGCCTGCGGGATGGATCCGGGCGGCCCACGGAATGCTTAGATCTGGTCCGCAGAACCAGCCTGGAAACAGCAAAGGAACAGCCCGCGGTGCCTCTGCCAGCAAAAATGGAGCTTGGGGAGGCTGCGTGCGGCCCCTGCCCCAGGCTCTATTTTGGCTGGCAGAGGGCTATCAAAACAAACTGAAAACAAAAGGAGAAATGTTTCCCTTTTTGCATTTGAGCGTGCAAGAAGGGACAGGAAAGGAGAAAGGGAAAGAGGAAAGACCAAGAAAAAGAAGAAGGGAAGATGGGAAGAGAGCAAGGAAGGCAAAATAAGGAAAGAGGGGAAGGAAGAAGAAAGGAGAATGAAGAGGGACGGAAGGAAGGAAGGAAGGAGATTATAATGAGAGTAAGGGAGGGTCTGAGGGAAGTCCTGCCTTAGCACTTGGCCACCACAGGTGCCCCCCGACAGGAGTAACATGTCACTCCCACGCCGGCCATCCAAGGTCAAACACAACCCTGTTGCGGCCCCAAATGAAACTGAGTTTCACACTCCCTGTTCTAGGGTTTCAACCAGGGGTGGGTTCTACTTACCTTTCCTACCGGTTCGGGTCGCGACGGAAGTGTACGTTTTGCACGCGCGCACCTGCTGTGCTCACACGCGCTCCCATCACATCCAGGTATTGCCTCGAAAACAATCCTCTGCGCATATGCAGGGTTTGCGCATGCGCAGAGGGTTATTTTCGAGTCAATTTCCACCGGGAGGAGCAATTTTTAGCCAGAGGACCGGTTTAGGGTGTGTGTCCAGCCGGTTGTCGCTGGCGGTTCGGCGAGCGGGGAAAAATTCTTGCTATTGGTTCTAGCGAACCGGTCCGAACCCACCTCTGGTCTCAACATGTTTTTTTGCATTGTGGTGACCAGAACTGGGTGCAGTACTGTGGGTTCACAATGTAAAGGTGCCATGCTATTATCACTTCACATTATGCCCTGACTGCCTGAAGATTCAGAAGATGAAAAGAAGATTAAAGAGAGGAGAACAGGTGACGTTCAAGAGGTCTCAATGATCAGTCATAAGAAGAAGCTACTTTGGACCTCGATACGTTGGGCCTACAGGAGAGATGACTGACAAGAGATAGAACAACTGTTTTTGATTTCCTTTAAATACAAGGAAAAGCTTTCTGATGGCAAGAGCCGAATATCCATGAAAGGTTCGAAATCTAGAGGTTGTAATTGGTCCACTTTTGGAGAATTTTTAAGAGGCTGGTCAGTTTAATATTCAGAATGGTTGAATTTCAACTTCAGTCTGGCATTATTTACCAGATCTGGCACCTATCGGGTTGGGTGACTTTGGGCCAATTAACAGGAGACAGTGAATTGTGGTCCTACCTTAACTTTAGGCATAAAAGCTGGGTGACTTTGGGCCAGTAACTCTCTTTGAAACTAATTCAACAATTCCAACAATTGTTGTTGTGAAGAAAATAGGGGAGAAAGGAAGGAGTATTAGGTGTGTTTGCCATTTTGAGTTTCTTACAAAGTAGTAATGGTGGGATAAAAAGCAGAGAGAGAGAGAAAGATAAAGAAAGAAAGAAAGAAAGAAAGAAAGAAGGAAGGAAGGAAAGGAAAGTTAAGGAAAGAAGGAAGGAATGAAGGAAAGAAAGAAAGAAAGAAAGAAAGAATATGTGAAGTAAATCTCTATCAATCACTGGTGGAAAATACTTTTTTAGGGTTTTTTGTGGGGAAAAAAACGTTTTCCTTCCCACAAGAGACGATTTCCATCCTGCTCCTGACATGAGGTGTCAGGGAAGTCCAAAGGGCCCCCCGAATGTACTTTGAAAAAGAGAGGTTTAGATTTGTGTGTATTTTCTCTTCAGAGAGACCGGTACGTGTGTCTCCGTGACAGAGAGATCAGCTTGTTCCCAGGGACAGCAGCGATCAAATATGCAAGAGTAAAACAGCTTTGAGTCAGGTTCTTAGTTGGGGGGGGAAGTGGTGGCAACCAAGCACCTGCAAACAACAATCTCTCTGCCCCCTCCCCTCAGAAAAGCCGCCTCTTGTTCTCAAGGGTCTTTCCAAATCCAATCAGCTGAGGAAATAAAACTGTTTGGCTTCTGTGCCCAAAGCAGCCCTCAAAACTTTTCGGTGACATGTTCCCG
The DNA here is from genome assembly GCA_032467955.1 of Pseudoxenodon macrops. Lineage (NCBI taxonomy): Eukaryota > Metazoa > Chordata > Lepidosauria > Squamata > Pseudoxenodontidae > Pseudoxenodon > Pseudoxenodon macrops. The sequence goes on along the minus strand of JANHFT010006718.1, from coordinate 351,070 downwards.
AGAGGGGAAAAGAACCCCAGGCAATGAAAGAGAAAAGCAAAAGCAAAATCAACGCCGACTCTTTAGCTGTGCTGCTAAAGTTTCGTGCATCCAGGTAACAGGTATGTTATTCTGTACAACTGGAGGGGATGGAATGTCACGATCTAATTCGGGTTCATGTAAGGGGAGAGAAACGGAGACAAAGTGAAAGATTGAAGGAGGGGGAAGGAAACAGGGGAGTTTTTTTTATTTTATTCATGTTAGGCATGAAAGCTGACTGGATGACTTTGGGCAAATCACTAGGGGTCTGGGAGTTCTAATCCCGCTTTAGGCATGAAAACTCACTGGGTGACTGTGGGGTGTCGGCCAATCACCAGATTGGGAGTTCTAGTCCCAATTTAGGCATGAAAGCTGACTGGGTTATTTTGGGCCAATCACCAGGAGACCGGAAGTTTTAGTCCCGCTTTGGGCATGAAATTGGGATGGGTGACTTTGGGCCAATCACCAGGAGACCGGAAGTTCTAGTCCCAATTTAGGCATGAAAGTGGGGTGGGTGACTTTGGGTCAATCACTAGGAGACTGGGAGTTCTAGTCCCAATTTAGGCGTGAAAGTGGGGTGGGTGACTTTGGGCCAATCACCAGGAGACTGAAAGTTCTAGTCCCAATTTAGGCATGAAAGTGGGGTGGGTGACTTTGGGCCAATCACTAGGAAACTGGGAGTTTTCTATCCAGCCTAGAACCATAAGAGGGACAGCAAATAAATCTGATAAATAATAATTGAATTTCACGCTGTAGGCAGTTCTCAACTTACAACCATTTGCCTAATGACCATTTGAACATATAACTGCATTGAAAAAAGGGACTTATGACTGTTTTTCACACAATCGTTGCAACATCACCACAATCACTCGGTCAAAATTCAGACGCTTGGAAACTGGCTTGTATTTATGACGGTATAAGGGTTCCAGGATCATCTGATCCCCTTTTGTGACCTCCTGACAAAGTCAATGGAGAAACCAGATTTACTCAACAGCCGTGTTACTTACTTAACAACTGTGATGATTCACTCAACAACTGTGGCAAGAAAGGTCGTAAAATGGGGAAAAAGTCATTTAAAAACTGTCTTGGTTAGCAATGGAATTTTTTGTCTCAGCTGTGGTCATAAGTAGAGGACTACCTGTAGATATGTCCTGATTCAGGTCAAGCACTTAATCTCTCCAAATCCAATTTAAAATGGAGTCCCAAGTCTCCCTAATGTGGTAGCCTTCTACATCAGAAATATAATTTTTTGAGCAGGCATTCTCCAGGTGACCAAATCCCACTGATTTATGCCATCTTGTGAGACCCAAAAGCAGTGTTTCTCAACCTTGGCAATTTTAAGATGTTTGGACTCTTAATAAGTGGCTAAGATAACCATCCTGTAAAATAAGTGGAAGAGTTTCCTGACTTTGGTGACTTTTAAGAGGTGTGGATTTCAACTCCCAGAATGGCTTGCTGGGGAATTCTGGGAATAGAAGTCCGCACGTGTTAAAGTTGCCAAAGTTGGGAATCCCTGCTCTAAGTGATCCACCTCTAATTAATTGGACAGGGGGAAATCTAGGGCTAGGACAAATGCGCCATCTTTCCTTGCACACTCCCTCTTTTTCAAGTGTTTTGCAATCTGCAAGGTGGGATTTCCTTCTGGTGGGGCTTTACCAGATAGGACATTTCAGCCATTAAGTAGGCATCAAAACTGATAGAAAACTGAACAGGAAGTCCACCCAGAAACACTAGTACAGGTAGTCTTCGAGTTGTGACCACAATTGAGCCCCACATTTTTTGTTGCTAAGCGAGACAGTTATTAAGGGAGTTTTGCCCCATTTTACGATCTTCCTTGCCACAGATGTTGAGTGAATCACTGCAGTTGTTAATAAAACCGCTGTTAAGGGAATCTGGGTTCCCCATCGACTTTGCTTGTCATGTCACAAGAGGGGTTGACATGATCCCGGGACACTGCAACAGTCATAAATATGAACCAGTTGCCAAGCACCCGAATTTTGATCATGTGATCACAGAGAATGCTGCAAAAATGATCATAAGTCACTTTTTACAATGTTGTTATGACCTTGAACAGTCGCTAAACAAGTCTGTGTTCTAAGTTGAGGATAGCTTGTATGTCCTCGCCTGCCTAAGACTAGGTCAAAGTTACCAGATAAATCCACAAAAACATCACCCAAAAAATGCACAGGTACAGTATATGTGGTACCTTGCTCAATAGTAGTAGCTGTGAGAGGGATCTTGGAGTCCTAGTGGA
>JANHFT010006718.1:315638-329182 GCA_032467955.1 Pseudoxenodon macrops | reverse complement strand
GAAGTTTCTCCTTAATTCCAGGTTGCTTCTCTCCTTGATTAGCTTCCATCCATTGTTTCTTGTCCTGCCCTCTGGTGCTTTGGAAAATAAATTGACTCCCTCTTCCAATTTCATTGCCTGTCTCTAAAAGCTTCTCCTAACTAAGCAGTGTGTAAATTGCATTTCTAGATTTTGGTTTTCACACACATGGCCTCCTTGTTTCTCTAAGCTGCTATCAGCTGAGGTGTGATACACATCTCCAGACAAGGAGAAATGTGGAATGAAAATCTCCTTACTGTTGTCCCCTTACTTATCCTTATGGGAGTGAAGCTATTTTGCATTGATTTCCCTATACAGGTACTCCTCAAGTTACACCCATTCTTTTAGTGAACTTTTGAAGTTACAATAGCACTGAAAAAAGTGACTTATGGCCTTGTGACAAGCAAAGTCAATGGGGAAGCCAGATTAACTTTACAACCAGGTTACTAACTTTAACAACTGCAGTGATTCAATGGACAACTGCAGCAAGAAAGATAATAAAATGGGGCAAGACTCACTTAATATCTGTCTCACTTAACAACACAAAGTTTGGGCTCAATTGTGGCCATAAGTCTACCCTGCCAAGGTTGCTTATGATATTTTAAAAAATGCTTCATGGTGACTAGAATATAGCCCAGGTATTGCCTGTAGGATGGCTGCAATAGGCTTTGTGGGGCATAGTAAGAGCCACATTTAAAAAGCAACCTGGAATTAAGGAGAAACTTTCTAGCAGTGAGAACAATTAACCAGTGGAACAGCTTGTCTTCTGAAATCATTGGTGCTTCATAACTGGAGGTTTTTAAGAAGAGACTGGACAGCCGCTTGTCTGAAATGGTATAAGGTCTCCTGCTTGAGTAGTGAGCTGAACTAGAAGACCTCCAAGGTATTTTCCAGCTCCTGTTCTGCTATGCTCTATTGTTTTAATTTCTCATGATGGTTATGCCGCAAATCCAAACTTGAAATAAAGAGATATTTCCTGAAAGAACAATTTAATCAGTGGGACAGCTTGCCTTCAGAAATTGTGGTGCTCCAGAACTGGAGAATTTTAAGAAGAGAGGGTCTCCTGCTTCAGCGGGGAAGGTTGGACTAGAACATCTCTAAGGTCATGTCCAACTCAGTTATACTGTTATTTCTCATGAGTTATGCACCAGAACCTCGCAGTCTCTCATAGAAACATCCACCCCCATAGACATGCTCTGTACAATTCAAATGCTCTTGCTGTGAGGAATATCTCTTCCTTATATTAGAAGCTGATTACTGTGCATACCATTTGTGCAACATATTCTAGATGAAAATGTGCAGCTTTGGGTCACAGGGCCATTTCCTCAGCCTGCAGTTTCGCACAGCGAGCACATTTGGACTGATTTCTTTAGGCTTCTGCTATAGAAAGGAGGCAGAAGAAATTTTCTCTGCTCACTTCTCATCCTATCATTTAGGAGCACCTTTGTGGTGTGAGGTCACCAATGATCATACATTTCCTTCTGCCCTCGTATGCCATCTACTTTAAGGTAATCATCTGCCCACCTCAGGCATTTGACTTCGCTCAAAGCTTAAGAGATACTTCTGTTAACTTGATTTTAAGGAACCGAGCTATATACTTTGTTGTAAGTGCAAAGTCTGCTCATTTGTCATGTACCATTGATCTCAATTTATTTGGAAAGTATTTTGCTAAGACAGAACTATACAGGCCTGTATATTCATAAAGTCCAGTATTTTCTTTTGGGAGAAACATTTCCTTTTCAGAGAGATGTAGCAAGCAGTGCAGTGATAGGAAAATAACTTATCTATTTATAATACATTTATAATCTTTGAGATAAGTTATGAGATAAGTTAAGTCCTTAGTTATCTTCTTTTTGATAGATATGTTCATATTGTCATTATCTATGGGATATGACTGGTCAGATTATAAATGCTACCGTGTCCTGATAAAACTGGTCATGTTTAAGCCCAAATTGAGCTCATTTATACATTTACAGTTTATTCAAAGTCACACATTCCAAATGTTTGTAATGGAAGAGGAAGAAAGAAAAGGGAAAATAAGAGTTATGGAGACCATATAAAAAGGAGTGAGATGTTAAAAATACATGCTAAGGTAATGCCATATCTTTGTATTGTATTTCATTTTTCAAAAAGAGTATATTGTTTGCTCTTCTTTTTTTAGAACAAAACCTCTGTGTGTGTGTGTGTGTGTGTGTGTGTGTATCAGAGGGGGGTTCCTTCCTATCCATATACCATATTTTTCAGACTATAAGATGCACCGGTACATAAGACACACCAAGATTTCAAAGAGGTAAGAAAGAAAACAAGTTTTTGTCCTCTCCGGCCCAAGGAGTACTCTGCAGGCCTCCCAAACCCTCTGTGCATCCTGTTTTTTTGCAAAAATGGGCCTGTTTTTCACTCGGTTTTGCAAAAAGCGGGCCCATTATTTGCAAAAATGGGATGTAGGGGTGGGGCTTCAAGAGGCCCAAAAATGGCTGTCTTCAGTCTATAAGATGGACCAACATTTCCACCCTGCGTCTTATACTCCCAAAAATACAGTAGTTTTATTGGCAAATATTTAGAAGTGCCTTGCTGTGGGGTCTGCTTCTTAGGGCTGAGAGAGCATGACTGCCCCAAAATCACCTAGTGGGCTTTGTGCCAAAGCAGGACCAGATCTCCCGGTCTGCTGATTTCAAGCCTGGTGCCTTCACCATTACACCATTACACCAAACTGGCTCTCAGCTCCATTTAAACTAATTTAAACTAATTTTAAAAGAAGAGCCACTTGAAGTAGATTGACTTGACAGCAGAGTAAGTAATATATATCAGTCCCAAGTCTTCATGGATAAACAAGCCTTGCTTGGATCTTAAATTCTGTCTAATTAAGGCATTGCTTGAATCCTTGTATATCATTTTGAGTTTTGTGCCATATCTCTATAAGCTGTCTGCCTTGTCTGCTTCAAATATTTGTAGGACAGAGGCAAAGGAAAAATAACAAAGTTGAGAAAGTTCAAAGGAAAACCCCATACTGACTAGCAGTGATGATGTTACTTTAGTGGTAACATGGAATGTCTACAAACCACCAAACGTAGAGGAAACCAAGGACTCCAAAGTTCATCCCCGAGCTACAGATATTCTCTTTATTGAAAGTACTGTTAGATGTCCACTTTTATTTATGCTTCTTTACTTGTCTTATCTTTTGATTCTTTGAAGTCCTTTAGTAGCATCGGAGACACTTTCCTTTCATCCAGGTGATGGGTTCTGGATCTTACAGCTTCCTGAAATGAACCATTTCTGAACTTCTCCCCATTTTTTCCCCAGGTTATTGTAGGACAGTTTGAATTCCCACAAACATGCAAGCTGACTAGAGTTTCTGGAAATTGTAATCCAACATTTTAAGGAAGAGATTATTCTTTTCCAGTTAAGGAAATGGATTTGGTAATTCAGTTGGCTTTCAAACCAGGGGAAGAGTTAGATTGTGTTTGCTGATGACCTTTGATAGAAGTTGTACGGGGGTGGTAAATCCATCCTTGCATTCTTTGATCTCTCAGCAACTTTTCATACTGCCTGTTATGATATGCTTCTGGACAGGCAGTGGAGGTTGAGAGTGGGAAGTAATGGTTTTCTTCCTCAATGGTCAGTCCCAGTTGGTGCTAATGTGAGAAGAGAAGGAGAAATCGTATTCATGGCACCTCACTTACCATGCCTCATAGTTCTATTATCTCTCTCTCTCTCTTGATTAATATGCGTACCTGAAACTTCTGGTGGAGGTCATCTGTCAGTTTGGTATGATGATGATGCTGTTTTTGCATCTCAGTGCTGGACTGCTTACATGAAACTGTCAATGGATTGGCTCAGTGTCTGGAGACTGATCAGATCTAGATGGAGTTGAACAGATTTCAGCTCAACCGTGATAAGTCTCAGTAGCTGTCGCTGTTTTGTCCTAAAGGTTGGGACATTTTTACCATTGATCTTGGATAGTGTAATTTGGGGTTCCTCCTGGACTTCCAGCTGTACCTTGAGTAGTAGGTAGCAGTTGTAGGAGGACTCTCATATCTCTTGTTTCTCGTGTGTTTCAAGTGTTCCCTTTCCTCAACTGGGAAGGCCCTTTGGATGGTTACTCATGCAGTGGTCATCTCATGATTGGACTACTGCAATGCTCTTTAAGTGTGGCTGCTCTTGAAGACCACCCAGAACCTACAGCTGGTTCAAAATTCAGTGGTGCAAGCAGTAACAGGTACCTTTTATTATGCCAATGTATTTCCACTGCTATGTGAGCTGCCTTAGTTGCTAGTCAATTTCCAGGTAAATTGAAGATGCCGGTTTTCACCTATGCCACTTTAATGGCATATAGCCTTGTTATTTGAAGGATCATCTATCTCCAATTTTTTTTTGCCTGCCTGATTAAGGAATAATAACAACACAGTTGAAAAAGCTATTTAAAATGAGCAGGTTAAAATATTGTGGTATTTCTGAATACAGACTGATGGTCTTGGCTCGTAGCACACCAGATTTAACCATCATTGAAAACAAGAAAGTGTGGATGATTGATGAGAAGATAGCAATACCAGGAGACAATAGAGCAGAGGACAAAGAATTGGAGAAGATCGCAAAGTATCTGAAAATCAAAACTGAAAATTACGCAGACTTGTAGTGAAAATGATGAAACAATTAATCATTTGTTCAAGGGCTGCAGCAAAATTTCGCAAACTGACTACAAGGAGTGGCATGACCGAGTTGCTAAAATTATTCATTGGAAACTTTGCCAGAGGTTTGGATCTGAATGTAGTAAAGACTATTGAAACTATCAAATTGAGATATATTTTTTTTAAACAAGAGGATTGTATCGGACTTTAAGATCCAAACAGACAAGCAGGCATCTTGTTCATAATATGCCTCATATAACAGTTATCGAAATGAAGGAAGTCTGGTTTCATTGATATTGCTAGGATTAAGGAAAAATAATTGGGGGGGAAATGTTGAAATATTGAGACTTGCAGACAGAAGGTGAACACTTATGGGGAAAAACCCACTTTTACACCAATTGCGTTTAGAGTCCTCAGAGCAATACCTAAATGACTTCCTCGAGGTGTGAAATATTGAATATGTTGGATGTGAGCACCCTAATTTTACAAAATAGCACCCTGCTTGGAACTGCTTATATTCTTGAATTCTATCTTAATAATGTTTGGGTGACTGTTTAGGATTTGAATTACTAAGTTTTCACTAGTCTTAGATCAGGGGTCAGCAACCGGTGGCTCTGGAGCCGCATGTGGCTCTTTCATCCCTCTGCTGCGGCTCCCTGTCACTGGTCAGCTCCACATAGGGCTTTTGATTAGGAAAGGTAGAGGAAAAAGGATGCCGCGCTAGGAGAAGACTCTATGGTGGGAGAACCAGACTTCCGGTCGGCTCCAGAATTGAACAGGGGGATGGGGTTCTGGTTACATCCTTTGTGGCTCTTTGAGTGTTTAAGGTTGCCGACTCCTGTCTTAGACTGCAAATCTAATTGTAGATTATTACTACTAATAGTAACAGGATTGTTGGCTGAGCAACCAGAGCAGCAGTTGCAGAACTACTGAAAGAAAAGTCACAAATATGCAAAGAAAGTCAAACAAGTCTGGATAGTAGACCCTGCATACCTGGAAACAGAAGAGAAAGAATTGGAGAAAAAAATCACAAAGACTCACAAATCTAATAGAACGGCAGTGGCAAATAAAGAAAAAAACAGTACCAAATAGTAATAGGCACCTCTGTGCAATCCCAAACCGACTGGAGCAACACTTGAAGAGCATCCACATGGATAAAAGTCACCACCAGTCAACTGCCAAAGGCAGCTTTACTTAGAATAACGTATATCCTGCAACAATGGCTTTGATGTTATTAAACAATAATAGATGACTATTACTGGTCCTTGAGAAGGCCTGGATAAGTGGACAAATGAAAAGAAGAAAGTGTGGAAGATTGATGAGCAATACCAGGAGAAAGTAGAATAGAGGACAGAGAAGTGAAGACGATCACGAAGTATCAACATCTGAAAGTCAAAACTGAAAAATTATGCAGGCTGGGATAAGTGAATAAAAATGCCAAATCCAGTCTAAATATCTGGCTGATTGTGCAACCAACCAAAACAATACTACTTTTTAGAAGTGTTGTATGTTTTGGAAAGCACAATCAAGTTTAATCCCCATGTACAGTAACTCTATCTACTAGTAGCCTATGATGTATTGATAAGTTCCTCCCTCTCCTTTTGTTCAGTGGGCTCATGGAGATGCCAAATTGTAGAAGAGTACAAGAGTGCTAAAGTACCAGAGAGAAGGAGATGCTCAGATCAGTACCAGGAGATACATTTTTGCCACACTCCAGAGCTCCACAAGTCCATTATACACAGTTACATCACAGCTTTCACAAATAGAATTTATTCTAGATTTCAGCTAACAGCTGCCCTGCAGGGTTAGTGGAAAATCATAAATCATATGATATTGATATCATTCTCCAAATAAAGGGTAGGGATGAAAGGGATTTTACTTTATAAAGTACAGGCTCAGGTCAGTGAAATAGCATTCCTATATATTATTGCTATTGTCTCCAATGAGATTTATTTATGTAACTGTCACAATACGGTTGCAGACTATCTTTACTTTAGGATTAGTAGGATCAGCATTTCTCCATCTCAATCACCCATTCAACTACCTCCTAAATCTCTCCGCCAATTAACAGCTGTAATAATTCTCCTCTGTTTTCATGGAGATTTTGAAATGAAGAAAAGGGGAGTGTTTACTGCGGGCCTTACAACCAAACTCAAACCCCAGTGTCAAGCCTGAATTTGATTTGGATGTGGGACTGTTTGTATCTTTGGGTATTCTAATATGAATTCAGTTTGACACAGTTTGGAGCTGAAGGAGGATAGAGCTCTCAGTCATAGCATCATAGCTATGAGTCAAGCACATTCCAATGGCTGGGTGACCGGGGGAGAGGAGGAGAGAAGTCGCCAAGCAACCAGCTGCCATCTTGGTTGGACAGTATGACAGTTTGTTTTGGAAACATGAGAATCTGCAACTTATACTGGGGTGAAAAGCCTGGGAACCTCAGTACTGGCTTTTCACCAGTTAGTGCCAATATGGTGTATCTAAATAAATTTGTACTTTGAGAAAACGGAGTTCAATTTGTGATGGATGTATTACTTGTAACCTGACATTAAACTGTTTACTCAAAGGGAAGATCCCCCTTTCCTCAGAGTCACAACACATGAGGGTTTTGTCTTAGAAAATGGTGGGCGCACACTCCGCTACAAAGACGTTCCCCGAAGTTGGGCTCCAGCATAAGTGTGAAAGCTTGGAAGACTAAACCTTTTGGTCCTGGTGACCGACCCAGATTGTATCTTACAACATTATCCTGATATATATCCATATATATTTGTCTTCATTCAGTGGGCTATAGATTTGTGGATCTGAATACACAAGAGAGGCAGAAAGCAGAAGGACTGAATTAGCAAAGCCAAACAAAATAATTTCAATTCATTACATAGGCAGAAAAGTATTCACAGGCGGTGCAGCCCAACAAGAAATGGAAACATTCAATAGAGAACAGAATCTCACATTCTAACATCAGAAGAAACAGAAAAACTTCCACTAGCTACTGTTACTCTCCAGGCAATTAGCTCTATCCCGAAGCACCTCTGTATGTGGGTTTACCAAACGTGATACATTATTCTACTCTAATTATTCATACTTCTAAACACACTTCTTGTTTATACTTCTTATTTCTCTATTATCAAAAGTATATTTGAAATAATCTCAGCTCATACATCAAACCCTGCCAGCAATGGTGGTAGTCCTTGGAATGAAGAGAGACAGCTAGGCTGCATCAGAAGATGAGAAAACAGCATAGGATTTTTAGATATGTTGCAGTGCAACCACTAGTCTCCAGAAGGATGAAGTGCCTCGTGCCTTTAAAGAAATTCAGTCGAAGCTAAGCTGTCAGAAAGTTAAATGAGTCAATTTTCACTAATCCTTGCCTTAAACCAGTGGTGGACAACCTGTAATCTCAGAATCACATATGGCTTCCTAAAATGTTTTTCAAGAGCTCTTTCTTGTTGAAATCTGCCACTCTGAGAAAAAGTATTAAAAAAGATTTAAGATATGTTAATCTTAAATTATATCAATATTTAATATAATAAGAGCCGCAGTGGTTAGAATACAGTACTGCAGGCTACTTATGCTGATCACTGGTTGCCAGCAGTTTGGCAGTTCGGGTCTCACCAGCTCAAGGTGGACTCAGCCTTCCATCCTTCCAATGTTGGTAAAATGAGGACCGAGATTGTTGGGGGCAATAGGCTGACTCTGTAAACCGCTTAGAGAGGGCTGTAAAGCACTGTGGAGTGGTATATAGGTCTAAGTGCTATTGCTATTGCTAATATACCTTTAATATAATTTTAATATAAGGTATACATCATTTTAGATTTCTTCTCAATTAGACCAATTGAAAGCTACCAAATAATGTCTATTTAATTCTTCATCCAGCAAGATGACAAAGCAAGAAAACAAAAACAAAAAGTGGAACTAAGAAAAATATTTGATGTTTACCTCATAAACAAAATAAATGGAACGTGGGAATAAGTAGAAGGTATTAGTTTTAAAACTAATAAATTTAGTTTTATTTAGTTATCCTATTTAGATTTTTTAAACTCCAATTCTATTATTTTTAACTCAACAAGGTGAATGTATCCCTACCTTCCTCCTCTTATTTTCCCACAACAATCCTATGAGGTGAGTTGGGCTGAGAAAGAGTGACTGGACCAAAGTCACCCAGCTGCCTTCCATGGCTAAGGCAGAACTAGAACTCACAGTCTCCTGGTTTCTGGCCTGGTATCTTAACCCGCTAGGCCAAACTGGCTCTATCTTATCAAGTATAGAGATGCTTTGAATACTTACCTGCATGGCAGCAACAATACAAATGTGCTTGGCCCCTGATAAAATCCGTGTTTGACTCTCCTTCTACTTTGACATAGAACCAGCAGGTTTCAGGAAAGGGTGGGGGGAAATCTGTGGAGAATTTATTTTTATATTAGGGCTGCCATGGGCTAGCTTGCAAAATAAATAAATAAATAAATATGGGTATCTGGATTTCTGCAGCCCAGATAATGCAGCTCTGCTTTCTTAGCTCAGAAGGAATACAAAGCTAGATAATAAACCAATGCAACATCTTCTCTTATTAAGAAGAAATCTGACTTTGTATCATAATTAGGAAGTCATGAACTTAAAATAAAACCCCTTCTGTTTGCTTCACGTCTAGATCTCGTTGCTTGCTGCTGAGTTCACGGCTAGCAAGAGCACGCTCTAGGGGGAATGCTTTGAAATATCTGTAGCTTGGTCTACTTTGCTTTCTTCCCTTGTCTCTGTGGTCTGTGTTTGCAGGCTGGATTGCATTAGACAAAGCATTTTCGGTACGTTCTGCTCACTGGGCTTCTTTCTCTGTTACACCGATATTACAGTATCTCCTCGGGGCCTCTGGGCAATCTATCTCAATCTTCCTGCATTTCTTGAAACCACAGGTGGCCAATACCATTTTAGGGCCATCCAAACTATAAAAAAGATCACGAGAATTATTTCTTAAGCACTCTTCATTAAAAGGAGGTGAAGCAAAGGGGAAAGGGAAATTCTTTACTGCTGAAGCCACAAAATCTGCATGTTTTTTCTAAATAAAATATTCCCCGAATATGTGGACTCCGGCATTTTTCTTATGGACCTATAGAGCTTTCTCTCACCCTCTTCCTCTTGTTGTCCTAATTTCTTTTCACTGTAAATTGGAAGCCAGCAATTCCCACTATATTTGTAACTCCATCTGCTAAACAGAGTATCCAAAAAATAGAAATGTTGACATTTATTGTGCCTGCCATGGGGTATGTGTGAGCATCTATCAGTTAAAGACTTCATTTGTTTAACCAAAGAGAGACAATATGGCTAATGGCTAAGGCAGCAGGCTAGAAACCAGGAGACTGTGAGTTCTAGTCCAGCAGGGTGACTTTGAGCCAGTCACTCCCTCTCAGCCCTAGGAAGGAGACAATGGCAAACAACTCTTGAAATCTTGCCAAGAAAACTACAGGGACTAATCCAGGGAGTGGCTATGAACAAAGATTGATTCAGAGGCATGCAAACTGATAGGAAGTTGCCATGAGAAGCAAGGGTATAATATGGGTGATCAGAATCTGAGTGATCTAGAGTTTGTAATTTACTAGAAACCGAACTGGGAAAAGAGAAGTCTAGGGAAACAAAAGAAAATGGAGAGATAATGGTTTGAGAAGGGGAAAAGTCCCTTAGACCAGTGGTGGGTTTCAAAAAATTTTTACTACCAGTTCTGTGGGCGTGGCAGAGGAAGGATACTGTAAAATCTCCATTCCCTCCCCATTCCAGGGGAAGGTTACTACAAAATCCCCATTTCCTCCCGATCAGCTGGGACACAGGAGGCAGAGAATAGATGGGGGTGGGGCCAGTCAGAGGTGGTATTTACTGGTTCTCCGAACTACTCAAAATTTCCGCTACTGCTTCTCCAGAACTGGTCAGAACCTGCTGAAACCCACCTCTGAATCCTACCCTCATTATTCATTGCCAGGTTGAATGTTCTTTCCTTTGATGGAGATGACATGGCAAATGAAGAAGAGGGAAACTGTCCAATCCTTTTGGTCTTGTTCTACCAAATCAAAACTCAAAATACCGGGGGGGCAGAAGAAGTCTAAATCCCTGATTTTTGTGTGGGTGTTAGTAACTACAAGCGTTGACTCCAGCGCAATTTACAGTTAAGGAAAATAAGACCAGGCCTAGACATCGTGAGCTACCGATGTATATTTGATTATAGCCTCATTACCATTCAAACTAAAGTAACTTGGGGAGATGACACTTCTGGTTTATTTTTTCCTTCGGCTCTAAGAATATCCAGTGTCTGTCACGTTCTGCTTTTTTTTTTTTTTTTAAAGGTTGCAATTAGGGTAAAGAAATATCGTGTCAAGCGTTTTAACATGCCTGTTTTTGTCAGAGAGCAAGTTTAAATAAACCTTTATTTTATTTCCTTTTGGTATGTTACTGCTTCTTTGTTAAAAGAGGTGTCAATAGCCAGGCAGCAAGGGGAAGAAAGTAAAGGAGCAGCTGCAAGTTAGTAACAAATGGCCTATTTGAATCCCAGAATTTGGCTTCACAATTGTGCTTCTTGTTTTGTGTTGGAGCGTTTGTCCCTGGATGCAACAGGGAAGAGAGCGGCAAGAATCAGAGTTGGGTGATGAGATAAAGAGACTTAAGTCCATCTGTGTTCTGTGCAATTTAAGCATTGATGGAGCTGTAAGTCTCTAACCACCAGTGTGACAAGTAAAGATGCCATGAAATGTAACAGCTTTCCTTTCTGGTGATCTAAATCAGAGGTAGGTTTCACATATTCTTACCACCGGTTCGTCATGTATGCCTTCTGCGTGCGCGCCTGGCATTTCATGCATGCGCTTTGCACTTTCTACGCACGCGCCCGGCCTCGAAAACATAGCTAAATAGGACAGTATTATGTCAGGGTGGATGAGTGACCGCTACCAGTTCACCAAAACCGGTTGGGGTTGAATACCACCAATGATCTAAATAGTCTTTTGAAAGGTGTTGAAGACCAGACTATTATCCCAGAATTAAGAGGTTGTGGGGGGGGAATAAATTTTGTTACTATTGATCAATGGTGGGTTGCTGCCAGTTCAGACCGGTTCGCCTGAACCAGTGGCAGGAATTTGCCCCTGTTCGCCTAGCTGGTTGGCCACGCCCTCGAACTAGTCCTCCGTCTGAAAAATCAGTGCTCCAGCTTCAAATTGGCCAAAAAACAACCCTCTGCACATGCACAACGCCTTCTGTGCATACGCAGAGGGTTTTCGGCCAGAAGCAAAATGTGCACTTCCAACGCGACCCGAACCGGTAGGGAAGGTAAGAGTAACCCACCCCTGCTATTGATGGTTTATAATTAATGTAAATAGTTCTTAATCTACCACCACAACTGATCCCCAAATTTCCATGGTTAAACAAGACAGTGAGTTTTGCCCTGTTTTACATCTTTTCTTGCCACAGATGTTAAGTGAATCACTACAGTTAAGTTAGTAATACAATCCGGCATCTCCAGATTCACTGAACAACTGTAGTGATTTAATTAACATCTGTGGCAAGGTGGTCGCATGTCCCCGGGACTCTGCAATTGTAATAAATATGAGCCAGTTGTTCATACTGTAATAAATATGAGCCACTTGCCAAGAATCCAAATTCTGATCATGGGGATGCTACAAAGGTCGCAACTATGAAAAACGGTCATAGGTCACTCTTTTTTAATGCCCTTGTGACTTCCAACAGTCACTAAATGAATGGTGATGAGAGCTACCCGTAGTTTATCTTTGAGCCGAGGTGGCGCAGTGGTTAGAATGTGGTACTGCAGGCTACTTCTGCTGACTGCCAGCTGCCTGAAATTTGGCAGTTCAAATCTCACCAAACTGAAGGTTTACTCAACCTGCCATCCTTCCGAGATCGGTCAAATGAGGACCCAGATTGTTGGGGGACAATATGCTGACTCTGTAAACCACTTAGAGAGGGCTGTATAAGCACCATGAAGCGGTATATAAGTCTACGTGCTATTGCTATCAGGGTGGAAGTGGTATTATGGCAGGGAAGGGCTGTTTATTTTGAAATCTTGCAAGCCACCCTTGCATAAAAAAGGGGCAGCTGTGGTGGAATGTAGCCTGGATTCCCCAGGAAGGAGAGGGTGCATTCCAGAGGAGCAAGAGATACTCAATCCAGATAGTTTGTGTGAAAGAGGGTGAAGCCATCCTCACCCGAATGGTTCCCAGAGTATATGCTTTATGGAGGTGGTAGTTTGCTTCAGTTTGGCAAGAATCTGTCTGTAGGTGTTGAACAATAAAGAAATCTGCTTGGAAGAATCACTACATGTCTTTCTTGGGTTTTGGAGCCTGACGGGAGATTATATAAATCATGTAGTATTTATTTATATCATTTTATTTATTTATAAGTGTAACCCAAATTACTATTTAGTCTCTTTATCCCAGACCTCTTTCCCCTGGCGTTATTAGATTTTTATTCCACCTTTACTAGATTATAAATAACTCAAGGTGGCAAATCCAGTTTTGGTTGCCATGATATAAAAAGAGATGCTGAGACTCTAGAAAGAGCGCAGAGAAAAGGCAACCAAGTTGATTAGGGGACTAGAAGCTAAAATATATGAAGAACAGTTGCAGGAATTAGGTATATTTAGTTTAATGAAAAGAAGGACTAGCCATGTTCCAATAGGGGAGGGCCTGCCACAAAGAAGTGTGTGTGTGTGTGTCAATCTATTCTCCAAAGCACCTGAAGGCAGAAAAAGAAGCAATGGGCAGAAACTAACCAAGGAGAGAAGCAACTTAGAACTAAGGAGAAATTTCCTGGCAGAACAATTAATCAGTGGAACAACTTGCCTTCAGAAGTTGTAAATGCTCCAACACTGGAAGTTTTTAAGAAGATGTTGGATAACCATTTGTCTGAAGTGGTGTA
>JANHFT010006718.1:254665-269720 GCA_032467955.1 Pseudoxenodon macrops | reverse complement strand
TTCCCCAAACCCCCAAAACTTTAACCTTAGACTGTCTATTGTTGACCTCACCCCATTCCTAAGAGGTCTGTAAGGGGCTTGCATAAGCGCACCAGCGTGCCTACCATCCCTGTCCTAATATTCCGTTTTATTTGTATCTTTTCATATATCCATAATCATGTTTATACTTATATCTGTTATCTAATGCATGCTTGATGAAATTTAATAAATAAATAAATAATAAATAAATAAAATATTATGGAACTAAAAATGTGGTAATATAAAGATGAAGAAGCTGGTTTGACTTGTTATAAAATACAGCGAGAGCTCAAATATGTGAAATATTATCTTATAACAATCAAATGTCAGATAGAATTCAAAGGTCAGAGAGACATATGAAGACAAATATTAGGTACAGTAGGTTTTATATAGACGATGACCTAGCAATGCATGGAACAATCTTTCATTTTTTCTCCTCATAATTTAAATTAGCAGATTCTTTCTGTATGTTGACTTTTTTTTATCTGCATGGAGCATTATTATAAATGACGTATTTCTAACAATGCAGGTTAGCTTCCCCCAAATGTAGGGTTTTAATGAGTTTGTCACTATAGCAACTTGTTTCAGATGACACCATATGTGACTTCTTCTACGCAGATGTACCTTGCCAAAATATAACTATGGGATTCTGTTTCATGTTTTTCTCTGAAAACCATGATTTTACAGTTCTCCTTATATGATGTTTCTGCATGAGATGCCATAGCTACAATATAACAGACAATGCTTTCATCACGTATGTCTAACTGTGCAAATAATTTCTCTAGATTTAGATATAAGGAAATTCGAAGAGAAGAAAAGTAAGCTACCAGTTCTATTTAAACGATTAATGCTAAAACAGAGAAGTTGTATAGCATTTCCAATGTCATTATTTGATCAAGAGTTTGGAACTCTTCTAAAGTTTACAATTTTTAAACATACCACTAAGAATGTCATATGTCTGGAGTAATTAGATGTGACTCATTGACATTGGACTGAAGTCTGCTTGCACGAGCAAGTTGGATAAAACTGGTCTATACTTTAATGAGTCCTTATTCTATACAAGTAGTCCTCGACTTACGATCACAATTGAGACCAAAATTTCGGTTGCTAAGTGAAACATGTGTTAAGGGGGTTTGCCCTATTTTACAATCTTTCTTGCCACAGTTGTTAAGTGAATCATCATAGTTGTTAAATTAGTCAAATTGTTGTTGAGTAAATCTGGCTTCCCCATGGACTTTGCTTATCAGAAGGTCGCAAAAGATGATCACATGACCCCAGGACACCCCAAAAGTCATAAATATGCCAAGCATCTGAATTTTGATCAGATGCTCATCGGGATGCTACGACGGTCGTAAGTGTGAACATTGGTCACAAGTCACTTTTATTCGGTGCCATTGTAACTTTGAACAGTCGCTAAGCAAACTGTTGTAAGTCGAGGGCTACCTGTACTAAATCAAAAGAAGAATTTGGTTTCCATGAATGGAAGAATGACTTGCCCTGAAGAAGACCAAGGTCAAGTAAAAGATTTTGCAAGGAAATGGGACCTGTCTCCTCTATGATGTTTCTTATGCTATTCTAGAACATGGGTGTTAAACTTGCCACACCATGTTGTCGTCATGTGATGTTTCACAATGGTTTTTTTTTTCCTTCGTGGAGCTGGTGTGGGCATGGCCTGCACATGCTGCCAGTTTGATACCCCTGTTCTAGAAGATATTGTCAGTACAGAAAATGGACATTTTTTAAAAATTATTGGTCACACAGCCAGCCAGCTGTATAAACTGAATTTGGCATTTTTATCCACCCATTAAGAAATAGGTTTTCTTTCAAAATTAGAAATTAAGTCGATTATAAATAACCCTTCATCAAAAATATTAGGAAGATAAATTTTAACATTCTAACATTTAACAAGATAAACACAACATCCTTTTTCTATAGTTTGCATTGTGCTCTATATGTTATTGTGATTAATCTCCATAGCAAACTAATGAGTATTGATACTATGATAATATGATAATTTATATGATTTGTATTTGAACACTGTTCTCCTCCATTACTAAATTAAAACAGGGCCTAGGCAATATCTATTTCAACATTTATAGTCACAGCTTTAAATGAAGTAACTATGTTCATTATTACAAAACATCTTAGGTATTATATGTGTTAAACATTTTTAGGTTATACTATTAAATTACTTCAGCATTCAGGTTGTAAAGCTTTTGTTTTCTTGCAAAAAAGAGAGAGTACATTAAGTTAATTTATAAAAGTATTTGTTTTGAGTTTAATTGGACTAACCAGATAAATATTTCTAATAATAAAGTTAGTTACACCATGTTTATTAAGTTTAACAAACCATGTTACTCCAACTGTAGATGTTGTACACTGATGTCAAGTAATGTTCAATATTTCAAAAGTGAATAAAAACTGAAATCATATGCCATCTTGTTAGTATAGGAATCACCTCTCAGTGGTCACAGAGGTTAAGAAACAGCCCTGACTAATTCATTGTTTTCTACATTATTTCTAATATATGCAAAAAATTCCATACAGGTCTACAGGAACTGAAGCTGTGCATGCATCCTAACTTTGTTTGAGCTAATTGTTATGGACATTAGCAGAAGGTCAGCACAACTTTGTAACTGTAGAACAGTCTAGGTAACCAACCATCTCCAAATACTTTCATCAGTGTTTTACCATCAGTTCTGTAGGCTTAAAAAGGAACATTGAAAGTTCTAATCCAAAATGCTGGGAGGTTACTAAAATGTCCACCTAGTGATGGAGATTGACAGCTTCACTAAGCATTACTTGGCCATCAAGAAAGAAGCTTGCTTAGACATATTTTCATAGCTACTTCCAACTTTATCAGATCATGGTAGGTGAGACATGCCTTCTGTTTGCATTTGAAATGAGAGGGACTGTAGTAGAAGAAGAAAATGTTAGCCTCAACCAATAAGGCATCCTTCTGGTTCCATGGAACACTTGGACAAGAAGATGGGTACCATACTACCAGGGCACCCCAATTGTTAGTCCCCTTGCACCTGCTGGATTAGTGGAACCATTATGAAGTGGTGTACATGATACCTTATCTCAATTTATTGTATCATATTGTGATTGATGCCCATTGTTTTGATACGATCAATTGGCCAATCAATAGTTCTACTTAGCCTGGCAAGGTGACTCAGTGGCTAAGATAAGAAAGGTTGACAGTTCAGCGGTTCGAATCCCTAGTATAGGTCTCCTGCATGAGTAGGGGGTTGGACTAGATGACCTCCAAGGTCCCTTCCAACTCTGTTACTGTTATTATTATTATTTTCTTACTTATTTACTAGTGTACATGCACTCAGTAGTCCTGACTATTTTCTGCTCACTGTTTGGTCAAAGGAGTTGGGAGCAGCACCCGCAAAGCTTACTGCACGTTGTGTAATTTCAACTTTCTTGGTTGGTCCAAGATACTTTTGACTTGGCTGATAATTATGAACCATTCCCAGATAGCCTCAGTTGTAGACCTAATGGCTCCCTTAATTCCATACTAGATGTTATGGATGTAACTCATAGAGACAAAGGGCATCTCTGTGGATTGCTTTCTCCAGCATCAACACCATTGGTTAAATCTCATATCATTCTTTGTGCTGGTAGTTGAGCTGACTTATTTATGGCTCAGCTAAAAGCCCACAGAATTCTAGCTTTTGCTTTGCAATGCTGAAGCACTGCAGAGTTTGTAAGCAGGTCATATCCCATGGCTGGGAATTTGCTTCTACTTGCCTCTCAAACTTTGGGTTAAAGCCAACTTTTCCCCACACCTCATAGAGGGTTAATCACTATGGATCTTTAAAGTGACACTGAATGATAATGCTCCAGCATCTACACTTGTCCCTGTCACTACAAGACAATTTTGCATCTCTTCCTCCATGCATGCCACATGAATTAAAAATCTGGTGGACACCATTGATCGACTGTCATTCTTTGAACTCTCCTCAGCTG
This sequence comes from Pseudoxenodon macrops, assembly GCA_032467955.1. Classification (NCBI taxonomy): domain Eukaryota; kingdom Metazoa; phylum Chordata; class Lepidosauria; order Squamata; family Pseudoxenodontidae; genus Pseudoxenodon; species Pseudoxenodon macrops. Next base: position 265,724 of record JANHFT010006718.1, on the reverse strand, counting down.
CAGGATAAATTCTGGCCTCATATGGTTGGAGTTTTTTGTGTGTGTTTTGAGGTTGGCAGAACTGACTGTGATTGAAGATCAGATTGAAACTGGTTTTAGAAGAGTTGGAAGTGGAAACGGTGGCTATCTGGAAGTGCTGTAATACTTTGCAATAATAATTGGGTTTTTTAAAAAGCCATTGTGTGCTTTTGCATTAAGCATATTTCGCATGGTATTGTGAAATTTATTAGCCAAAATATAACATTCCTTAAAATACTGTAAGTTCAGCTTATCTTCACATACATACATACATAAATAAATAAATACATACATACATACATACAGAGGCGGGTTTTGAATCTTCTCACTGCCAGTTTGCTCAGGGTTGCACCTTGAGCACGCACATAGAGCGCGCGAGTGCGGCAATAAAAAAATAGCTTCTGTGCATGTGCAGAAGCAAGATCCAAAATGGCGGTGCCCAGAGAGACACCAAAGGAACTGGCTCCATGACATCATCACGGAGTTACTACCTACTCTATAGAACCAAATGGAACCAGGGGTAGCAGGGGTGGGTTCTAACTTATCTCACTGCCGGTTCGCTGCCTCCCACGCCATGTGGGTGCACCTCATGGGCGTGGGCGTGCCTTGTGGGCATGTGTATGTGCAGTAGAAATACATTCCATTTTTTTTAAAATAAAAGGCCAAAAACAAGATGGTGACGCATGCGCAGTACCAGAACCCCCCCCAAAATAATAATAAAAAAAGAGATGGCAGCATCCACAGACCAGGACCAGCTCCGTGACATCACCAGCGGCTTACTACCTACTCGGTACAACCAGTCCGAACTGGTAGGAACCTACCTCTGACCGGTAGGAACCCACCTCTGCACACATACATACATGCAGTCTTTTGTTAGCAATAGACTAACACTTTTCTGCATCTGTGGAAATATTCCTCAAATGGACCATCATCTCAACCTTATGGTCAGACTTTGGAGTAAGATGTCTAAGATCCTACAGCGGAATGATCAGACTGGACCCCTGAATATAGCAGGCAGACTTTTCACATTTTGAAGCAATTGAGGTCATGCGTACTGCCACCTAAAGAGAACGGTGCTCCCATTACTAGGGGACAGAGAGCATCCTATGGCAACCCATGGTGTAGCAGCTGACGAGTTTGAATGCGTATAAGTGTGCTTTATCACTATACATCTTCAAAAGAGACAATACAATAAAAAAGCTGGAAATGGAAACAAAAAGGACAGAACACACCCTCTCCAGCAAGCTACACCCAGATAAGCAGGGAATAGCACCAGACAAACAACAAGCAGAGAACAATACCCTAATCAAGGAACTACCAAACAGAAAATTACACCCCCACCAACACTGGCAGACAAAGCTACTCTGTCTAAACAGGGAGCAAATCCCACATTCATTTTCATTTATGATGTTATCTAGTTGAGTAATAAAAAAATCTACAAACAAACATCCAGATTCAGAAAACACCAACTAACACAGATTTCTTGGGTTTCCACCATCTTCTAGTAGCAACTTCCCCAATGAAATCTGGAGAATTAAAAAATGTACTGATTATTTTATGTAGGTTTGTTTGGTCCTACTAACTAAAATTAAATATATATATGTGTGTCTTGGATAGCAAGATTTGACAACTTAGATCCTTACCCTTATCCTTGCATGGTGGATATCAAAGCTGATTCCAACCCTGGTTTTGTACACAATACAATGAAAGGTGTAGACTGCCTAGAGGAAGTAGACTGATCCATAGGAGGTCTCAAAATAGATTTTGGATTAGATAGCATTGTAGATACTTCATGTTGTGCCATCTAGAAAGGGTTTGGAAGTTGGGTTGTCTGTATTGAAAACAGCAAAGGGGAAATTGGTACTTCCTATTTGACAGAATAATGGATTGGTGAGAAGTGGGATTTGAACTGCTTGTAGTAAAGACAGCTGGGAAGGCAGGTCTAATACTAGTGAATAAGAAAAAATTCCACTGGATTTCTGCCCATAATTGTAGTGAAGAGGAAGCATCACACAACCCTCATAAAACGATAGAAACTCTTTTTCGCATACTGTGCATTGCCTATTAATGTATCATATACTTTAAGATGTTCGGTGGTCTTCTCAATGCATTTCAGCATCCAATGTTTTTTTCCCCCAGGATTAATTTGCTCCTATTTGCATTGTGGCCTTGGATACAGCAATCTGCAGTTAAATCTGCTATTATGCAGATTTTGTCTGTAAGGGATAGTGTGATTGATGACTTTCCAAATTAGCAAGGGTGTAGGAACTAATATAGATGTAAAACTGATCTTTGCCAGATATTTTCAAAGTCATTATTCACTGAATAAGATGGTAAATGAAGGAATTATATAACCATCAGCTCTCTAGACAAATAATTTTTTTCCTCTGTTTGCCTTCAGGAAGTGAATGTACCTTGTTCCTTATGATTGATTGACCTATGGGGGTGCAAGCAATTTTCAGACAAGGGATATTTAATGATGTGACAAAGGTGGGAAAAGTAGGACAAATTGGTTCCTTGTCTAAATATTCCTGGTTTATATTCATGTTAACACAACAATTCACTACCTCTTTTCCACTGATGGCTTTAAGTAAGCGCAGCTGTGAATGAAAGCTGAGAAAGTATATAGTTCAAGATATTAGGTGATAATTCAGTGGCAAACATAAAATTAATGGAAAAAAGAAAGGAGCACTGGTATATTATCTTAGAGCAGATAGTTGGCAGAAGTGCCATTTTTGAACTGCATAAATATGGTTGATCACCAGGTGACAGCAAAGATTTAATTTTGTCTGTGTCTTTTTGCTGCCATCTAAGGGCTATTCGGCCTAGATATGACAATGTTAATTTTTTCTTTATTACTTGAGAAATCAAGGTCAAGATTTTATGTTCCCTAACAGGATAATGGTAGAGGAGAGTTGGGACTACAATTTTATTTTATCTTGTAGCAAAGAACTTTCTTTGACAAAGGTAAGCTGATTTTAGAGCTTGTGCTATCTATTCTAGTTTAGTTTATTATTTAGAACAGACAAAACCAAATATAAAAGCCTAAGCTCCTTCAGCAGAAGCTAAGCACAAAAATATTGTGGACGCTGGAGATAATCCACGCAAGAAGGAACAAGGGTGCCTCTGAATAGCACAAGTTATTAACCTTCCCCTGTCTCCAAATATTCTTCCATTATTTTGAATGAATAGAAGAAATTGAAAGATAGAAAGTGCATGTTTCCCATTGAAGGCAGTTGAAAGTCAGAAACTCTTGGCGATTTTTTACTCAGGTTTACCAGATGTATTTGTCCGGAATGGTATAGGCTCTCCTACTTGAGCAAGGGGTTGGACTAGAAGACCTCCAAGGTCCCTTCCAACTCTGTTATTCTGTTAAAATGTCTAAGAGGTATGTATGACCACAATTGAGCTCAACATTTCTGTTGCTAAATGAAGCAACAGAATTCCCTTGTTAAGGGAGTTTTGCCTCATTGTATGAGTTTGCTTGCCAAATTTGTTAAATGAATCACTACAGTTGTTAAGTTAGTAACACATTGTGAAGTGAATCTGGCTTACCCATTGACTTCGCTTGTCAGAAGGTCACAAAAGGTGTTCACATGACTCCAGGACACAGCAGTGGTCATAAATATGAGTCAGTTGTCAACAGAGGTGGGTTCCTACCAGTTTGGACCAGTTCTAAAGAGTAGGTAGTAAGCTGCTGGTGATGTCACGGAGCCGGTTCTGGTCTGTGGACTCTGGCATCTTTTTATTTGTATTTGTTTTTGAAAAAACATTTTTTTGAATTTTTTTTCTTCTGCGCATGTGCAGAAGCCAAGTTTCCAGCAGTGTGCATGTATCGCCATCTTGTTTTTGGCCTTTTTTGCAGGGGAATATTTTTCTACTGTGCATGTGTGCGCCCACGCGGTGCATCCACGCGGTGCATGAGGCAGCGAACTGGCGTTGAGGTAAATTAGAACCCACCCCTGGTTGCCAAGTGTCTGAATTTTGATCATGTGACCATGGCGGTGCTGCAATGGTCATAAGTGTGAAAAATGGTCATAAATCACTTTTTTCAGTGCTGCTGGAACTTTGGACAGTCACTAAGTGAACTGTTGCAAGTCGAGGACTAACTGTGTAGAATAATGCTTCATCCAGAGTCAAACCCTTGCTTCATTTATTGGTATCACTGACTGGAAGTATTTTCTAGTGTCTGGTAGGGAATTTCCAGATATCCCTGTGTGGGGAAAAAGATCACTTGTACTTAAAACATGTCATTTACCCCAAGTTGTATCTTCCTTATCCTTTCTACTCCACCTGAAAGGATTTACTGCCCTTTGCTTTCTGATAAATGTAGCTTTGTAGCAACTGTTAGAAATTATTTATCCGAAGTTCCCTTCAATGTGATATTTTCCATTCACTTTGAAACCCTTTCCTCATTTATAAGTGTCTGCTGATTTGTTAACGATAATTTTTCATGATAACCTCATTAAGCTGGCCTCTTTGTTTACTCATGGTCCCTGGCCAGCAGCAATGCACTGCACAGACTAACCAATTAAACAATATAAATTAAAGTCATAAAATCAAATTCCATGCTGGTTTTAAACTCCATTCAAAGTCAATCAGCAGAGAATATAAATATAAATGCAGCATATGTGATATGAATTTAAATAATATATGCCTGGTGGTTTGGTTATAAGGCTTGAAGAAGTAAATGATTTGCTTGGGCTAACCGTTCTGTTTTAATGAAATGGAAGTTAAGGCTTTAACAAGTATTGTATTATTGTTATTGGACTGTCTGGATTGTAATATATTGTCTGACATAGCCATATATATATTTTCTTTCATGCGGCAATAAAAGAAAGAACACTTGAATGTGGGATGGGTGCTTCACATCCCATTGCATCTGGGCAGGAGAAAAGGGGGCTGGGAGCACATGAATGGGCAAAGCATGATGCCCAGAGTAGGACCGAATAGTCTTTAGTACTCCATCCCCATAAGATGCTTCACAACACACCAGAGAACAAAAGTAGTACCTGCTTGCATCGTTTTAAAGCTTTCCCCTGGCTTGGACAACAGCTGAGGAGGACATTTATTTTACATCAAGAAAAAGATGGGAGTTCATTTGAAGTTTTGTAGACACAGTGTCAAGTGCGAAAGACCAACTCTACACATGAAATTTCCATTAAGCTGATTTGTTGCTCAAAGATTTTGCACAGGAATCTTCTCAACTAATGTGTTCTGACCTAGGCTACCTGATTACACCAAGTTTACACTTGATTAAAAACCTCTTTTTTTATTTACAGCGGCTGGAAATTGGATTCATTTCCAGCCTGGGCAGAGTTATCTCAATTAGTCCTATGAAACTCTGCCAAAGTCTTTCAAGATAAGTCCTTTAAGATAAGTCCATGGGGCAAAGTTCAAAACTAAGCAAGAAAATTCAAAACTAAACCAGAAGTCAGTCACACGTGGAGCTGTGAGAAAATTTGAAACGAGTTCCAAATGAGTTACTTCTTCCAACTCATACATCCAGTAACTCTTCTTTTAAGTCTTCTGGGAGGATCCAACCCCTCCCAGCCTTGCTCCCGAGTAGCCCTTTTCCTTCGCAACTGGTCTTGTCTTCTAGCAACTCTGCACATCCACACATTACACCCCCTGGCACCCCCTGTCCCTCTGCATCACTGCTATCAGACCTCGCAGGCTTTGGCACACAACTCCCAGATGGCCCTGGCCCCATCTCTGCTTCTGATGCAGAGACCCTGTATGAGCCTTCCCTAGACTCCAAAGCTGACCCATATTCCCCTCTGTTGTCTGACTCATCTGCCAGCGGTGAACCACAACATAATGGTCAGTACCTGCTTATAATTAAGTGAATGTCAACAGCACTTAAGGAGGGAAGGACCTATTTTGCTTATGGCTGCATAAGGGACCCTAGGCTAATCTCTCTCTTTTCACCCTGTCCCTGGTTCTGCCATTCCTTCTCCCACACCTTGGCTCCATTTCCATTGCTGCACACTTTGAATAAAATTTTTGGAAATCAGTGCAAAATAACCCTGCTCAGGGAGTATATTCAGTGTGGGACCATATTAAAAAGGCTTTGGAGAATGGGAAAGGTTAGTTTTGGTTATGCATGTCTATATCGAGAGAGATATTCTTTGAATTCTGGTTCTAGATAATTGTTGAAGGCCATTGCTTGAGTACTTTCAAAACTTTCCCTAGAAATGGCTCATTTAAGAGATAATGATTCAGTGGCAAAATTAGACCGTCAGAACTTTGTGGCAAGTCATCTATACGAACACAGTTTATCTTTTGCGGCTTTCATGGGAAAAGGGGGACCATAATGTATTCAGTTGTATAAATAAAGTCATTATGCTTCATTGAATTTTTTCTTTTGCTTCTGAATGTTCATTAGTAGTAAGAAGGACATGAACATAAAAAAAATGGAAGGACACTGACTAAAAGATAACCTGGGGAGGAATTATTCATTTTGGAAGATGATGACATATAAAGAAAAAATAATAATATCAAGAAGAATGGCATGAAATTTGGACTGACCCTTATTTCAGCTACTGATTAGATGTTACAGTTTCATAATCAGTATTTCATAGCTGCCTGGAGCCACATGTGGCTCTTTCATCCCTCTGCTGTGCCTCCCTGTCACCAGTCAGCTCCACAATTGATAGGGCTTTCAGTTAGAATAGGCCACCCCCAAGGAAAAATATACTACATGGTTTTTGGTTGAAACATCTGACTAGTCTACACCTACTCATTGCCAAGCAGTTTAACAACATACTTAAAGGAGGTGAAATTGAAGATCACATAGACGGAATATTAACAATGGCATGAAAATACAACAAGGTGCATTAGAATATCAGCAAGAACTAGTGAGACCATAAAATTGTCAAAGTAATAGCAAATTAAGAACCTAAAGTACTCTTGTGACAAGTATCTGCTACATAACATCCCAGACTTTTATTGGTAAGAAAAAGGGGAAAAAAGAAATTGGATCATGGACATCGTAGTATTTGGAGTTGGCAGACAGAGGAGAAAGAACTGGAGAAAATCACAAATACCTGCAAATAGAAGAAGAATGATTGTGGCAAAAGAAAGGTAAGGTAGTACCAATAGTGATAGGTGCCTTGGCTGCAATCCCAAAACATCTTGAGAATCCCTTAAATATCATCAGTCAATTGCAGAAGGCAATCCAATCTAAAATATCTGACTATGTGATCATCCATAATAATAATAGAGATTTCCAAATTTCTGCTTTTATCTATAATTTTACCCATGATTCTCAAAACCAACAGATTTATTTTTATTTACCATAAATATTGTTCAGCTTCTTGCTTAATTACTTTTCTAGACCTGAATGTAAAGGACTAAACACAGAAAACAATTTCCATTATCATTTCTTTTTTCTTTTTTGATTTCCATTTTCTAAATGTAGGAATTCAGCTGGCAGAGCTCAGGTGTTACATGACCACGCCAGCTTTATCTTATTGAAATTACATTGGATATTTGACGAGAACATCTGTTTTGTCCTACAGTACCAAAATAGTAACAGTGATTTGTTTAATTTGGATAATAATATCTTGGCACATTAAATCAAGATAAGTGTAAGCCCCATATGTAGGCCATAGTGGTACATTAAGTATTGTTTCCCATTTTGTCCATCAGAAAATGAGGCCTAATGGCTTCAGGTAAATTGATTTAAAATCAATTTAAATCTGCAACTGCCATTTTCTGGTTGGGGGGGGACTCAAAACTTACTGTATTTAATGATGTTTAATGGGAGAGGATTCTCTGTGTAAACAAAATAGTTGTGAATATTTCAGCAGAGTAAACAGGGGAGATGATCGTCCAAATACAGTCATTATCTTATTGAGATACTCTTCATCCCAATTTATTCTGAATAAAACATGGACATACATAGACTTATGTTGTGATCTCGCAGGGTTTTTCTTACTTTCTTGAAAGAAATATAATCCAATTACACAAAATGGTGCCATCTAAATAAGCGCGAGCTATTGTTTGCTTTCTGAGATTTACATTGTACAAATCACTTCATATTTCTCTCTAATTGTCACCCGAAGCTGTACTATGTAATAAGTATCAGTAACAGAATTTCTTTCATAACAGGTTTTCAATTCACCCCGATGGCTTTCATTTCACTATAGTAAAACTGTATTGACTTTGGGGAGAGAATTGGTGTGGGGGGGTACAGTTCATTGGTTTTAATAATACAGCATAATGTGTCAGATATAGTTTCATTGTTCTTTGTAAAAAAATGAATGAGTCTCATTGAACTATTTTGGCTTCTGGATAAAATGATTGGTTCCAGTAGGAAGTTGTTGGATTGAACAATAGTTTTACCAATATTGCAAATGATGTTCTGCACTTATAGAAAGAAAGAAAAATGCCTCGTTTAAAGACATTAAATAGGTGATAATCAGCCTGGCATTTTAAAACCTGTAATTTTATCTGAAACTCAAATTTCATTATTTTCAAAGCGGCAGTAGATAATTAAACATGTCATTGAGCAACCGAAGGCATTAATTTGTAATCACTACCCTATCAAGGGATTGTGATGTGTATGGTGGTGCTGGCTAGCACAACAGCCTCATGGCCTGAGTGAATTTTGACCCACTGAGGGAATTTGAGACACTAAGCCTCTTGAGGCTGAAGCTCACCCAGACCCGTGTGCACCAGTTTCAGTTCAGAGGGAGAAATCACCAAACTAGGCATTAAAAACCTTTGCTATTTGCTTTTTAGAGAACCAAACTCCTTTGTGAAACAGATGAAGAATCAACGCTACACACCATTGGATCTCTATAAAAGAGTCTTTAATTGAGACTGGCCCTTGAGACAGAGCTTCCAAATGTTATTAAAACTCTTAATTTCTTCACCCATACTCCACACAGGCAATGGTGACATAAAGGAGGAGGAGGAGGAGGAGGAGGAGACATGCAATTCCAGGAGGACTATGTATTATCTGGTCTGATTTAAATGCTCATTCAGTCTTTCCTTGCTCTTATTTCAGTGAAGGAAATCTGCTTGGAGAATCCTGTTTCTGAGAACTCCTTGGTGCTCTCCGAATTTGATTACGGTATTTTCTTACAGATATTCCATTATCCAAACTAGGTAATATTATCAGTGCTAGATCTTCTGATGATGTTACCTAGTTTAGCTAATGAAACATCTATAAGAGAATATATAGCACTGATGATGTTACCTAGTTTGAGCAATGAAACATCTGTAAGAGAACATATAGCACTGATGATGTTACCTAGTACCTAGGGGACTGAAAACAAAAACATATGAAGAACGGTTGCAGGAACTGAGCATGGCTAGTCTAGCAAAGAGAAGGATCAGGGGAGACATGATAGCAGTGTTCCAATATTTGAGGGACTGCCACAGAGAGGAGGGGGTCAAGCTATTTACCAAAGCACCTGAAGGCCAGACAAGGAATAATGGATGGAAATTAACCAAGAAGCGATTCAAGTTGGAAATAAGGAGGAACTTTCTGACAGTTAGAGTGATCAACCAGTGGAATAGCTTGCTTTCAGAGATTGTGAGAGCTCCAGACATTCAATATGAGATTGGACTGCCATTTGTTGGAAATGGTGTCGGGTCTCCTGCTTGAGTGTGAGGTTGGACTAGATGACCTACAAGGTCCCTTCCAACTCTGTTAATCTGTTAAACATCTGTAGTTTGGACAATGAAACATCTATAAGAAAATAACCAAGTTCACAGAGCATCAAGCAGTTCAGCCCTGAACTACAAATATTCCCCTTTATTGAAACCTGCTTCTGTGCATAGGCCTTCTCTGCTGGATCAAACTGAGAAAGCTTGGGAAATGATGCAAAAAGTAAAAACTTATTATTATTATTATTATTATTATTCTTGGCTCTCTCCGATTTTGATTCATAAAAGTGGGTGGGATAGATTTGCTTTTCAACATGACAGCTGAAATAATTGAGAGTGTAAGGAGTTTTTCATTTTTAACTTTACTTTTCATCATTCGAGCGTCAACAATTTATGATTCAGTACCAGTATGATTTTTATTGTACCCATCCTTTTTAAGAAAAGGCTAATAGGGAAATTGAAATCCACATGCTTCCTCAGTATGAGAAAACCATTTGTTTTATTAAAATATTTCATTCCATAATGGGAAGAGCTCTATAGGATTGAAACCCAAAGATTCATCTTGCCAGAGTGAACAAACCAATCTCTCTGGGTAGCAACTATCTCCCACTGCTGCTTCTCAGGAGTGTACTGTTCAGTAGTAAATTTCTTCTGAACAATGTTCAGCAATTCACCTCAGGCTGCAGTTTTAGCTGTTGGCTCAGATATACTTTCCATTCAAATTAGATATATTTACTTCGAAATAAGTATACCTAGGACAAGGGATGAAATATATTCAAGTTTTAAATCTGGGACAACCACTTAATTCATGAAAACATTCATTGTCCTTTCCAATGTAGTTTTGTAGTTTTGACAGCATAGGGCAGAGGTGTCAAACTCAAGGCTTGTGGGCCGAATCCAGCCCGTGGAGTATTCAGATCTGGCCCACAGAGCTGCTCTGGAAACAGTGAAGGACCTGCCTGTGGTGTCTCTGCCAGTGAAACCAGAGCTTGGGAGGGCCACACATGGCCCTCCTGAGCTCCGTTTTCACTGGCAAGGGTTGCAGGAGTCCATCACAGCCAAAAATGTAGCTTGGGAGACATTTTCATAGCAGAGCGCTCCGGCAATCACAGTTACCCCCAACATGAGTGACATCAATGGTCATGCCTCCTGGTCCTGCTCATCCCTCCTGAGATCAAACATAACCCTGATGAAACCCTCAATGAATTCTGGTTTGACACTCCTGGCATAGGGAAATCTGGTGTCTGGAGAAAGCAACCAAAATCACTCATGGATAGTCTCAAACAGAAATTTGACTGCTAGTAATTACATTACAACAGTCAAACCAAATTGACTGCATGAGAATTATTATTATTATTATTATTATTTATTAAATTTGTATACCGCCCTTCTCTCGAAAGACTCAGGGCGGTGCACAGCC
>JANHFT010006718.1:223280-252547 GCA_032467955.1 Pseudoxenodon macrops | reverse complement strand
ACGCTTTCCTGAAGCACCTGGATGGTGAAAAACGGCCCAACAGGCATATCAAAGTCACTAATAGTTTGCCTGTTGGACCGTTTTTTACCCTCTGGAGGCTTCAGACGCTTCCCTGAAGCCTCCAGCAGGTAAAAAATGACCCAACAAGGAAATCAGAAGTCCGTTCTCAAACTTCCGGTTTGCCTGTAAGGTCATTTTTCGCCCTGAAGCCTCCGAAGGGTGAAAAACAGCTCAACAGGCAAAACGGAAGTCCCGTTGGGCCATTTTTCACCCGCCAGAGGCTTCAGGGAAGCCTCCTGAACCCTCTGGAGGGCGTAAAATGGCCCAATGGGGGGGCACATGCACAGTGCAGTGTGCGTGGGGAGATTGTGTGCTGGTACGCGCGCACTAGCGCATGTGCAAGGCCATTTTTCGCACGCAAGAAGAAAATGGTTAGACATCACTGCCCTACTCCTGAGTGGAAAAAGAGGTGATGAAATACAAAACAAGGAGAAAAAAGAATTACTACCCATGCTAGGTTGTAGTACCTAGCTTTGTTGTCGGACATAGAATACCAAACAAGATCAGGTTTTGTTATATTGGTACACATCAAAATGTCAAAACTACATCTTGACATTTTTGTTTTTGCATTGTACTGTTTCATACTAGTGTATGAGAGCAGGTATCACTTCCTTCCCCCAAACTAGTCTGAAAAATCTAGAGTTGTAGACAAGACAGAGAACTTGAGGAAAAGGTTCCAGCAACAAACTGTTCTGATATCATGTCAAGAAATGGTATCTCCACACAAGTAACTAGACATCAAGCTCAATTTGAAGGTAAATTTTACCTTATTAAGGAAAGGAAAGAAATGTGGGAAAGTCAAGTTTCTTCATCAATTTGTTCCCTTACTCATTTTATAATGGAAACTCATAGAATAGGAACTACAGTCTTCCAGCTACTGTTGAAAGATAACTCTCTGCATTTTTCATCATTAACCATACAGTATATGCTGGAATGTTCAGTTCTTTAATATTGAAAAGGAATGGGAATTTGTCATGTCTGCTGAAGAAGAAGAAATGGAGCTCTTCATAAAGAATGTATTGCAGGTCTTCTCTTCTCGCCAGGCTCAGAACTTTACAGGTCCCTCATCTTTGCTGGAAGGAGATGTTAGAACACTAAAGAATAAAGTCATTTGACCCAAAGAAGCCTGTTGTAGTTGACTATCAACTTCTATCCTTACCTTTTTTTTCTTCTTCTTCTGATGTATCTCTGATCTTTGAAATCTGGGTCTGAGGCTCTGAGTGAGCCTGGATTCTGCTTTTGGAACTTGATTTGTTTCCCTTTCCTGCTTGAAACTTGGCTTGGTTTCTGGACTAATTAAAGCTCTTGGCTTTCTACAATATTGTGCTTATAGATTTGCTAGCACAACAGCTAGCTCCACAGCTTAGCTATGCCTGTGACAGACTAAGAAAGCAGGTAAAGATAATAAAAGTGGAAGGGAGCAACTTTGTTCAAAGGATATAAGTATACTTTATATTTATAGATTTATAGATATAGATTATCTTTCCAATTTTAAACATATGTTAACCGAAAGCTTTCTCCATCAAATAGTGCAACTGTTCCCCAAATATACATTGAACTTTCAGGAATATCTAAGGGATAAGCTTAAAATCAAACCAGCTATTTGTTTAAATCCTTGACTTGCAGCTTGAGGATGAGGGGTGGGCAGTGGAGGCAGAAGGAGATGGAGAACCAGACAAGTTATTGTGAAGAATGAAGAATTTGTGGTTTTTCAAAAGTTATTGGATTGAAATCCCCAGTGGCCACAGGCTACATGGCTAATGGTAACAGAGGTTGCAGATCAACAAGAACTTGGAGAGTCACACATTTATCATTAACTGTCTGTGGAGAAAGGTTGAATGAAAAACAATGCCTATGTTATACTGTAAGTCACCAACAGATGGAGGAATTGAGAAGCTAGAAGCTTTGACATGTTTTTTTTTAGTATCCATTCTTTCACTTCAACTGGTGGAACATTTCTGTGAGAAAAGTGAATACTTGCCAGCACACTTTAAGCAATGTGCTGAGAGTGACTTGACTGCCAAAAGAATCCCTGCATAAGAAATTCACCACTGAATGCAGGTTGTTTGCAGTGATGACTGTGCTGATATGCGTATTATGCATCGCCGGGTCAAAAAATGTAGATGGTGAACTGGAAAGAATTGAATCTCTGTGATGATGAATGAAAATGGATAATCTGTGACATCAGCTGCCAAGTGTCACATGAGAAAGGTTGATGAACTGATTAAAGAGCGCTGAAAGATCACTTGAAGGGAAATTGCTGTCAAACTTGCCATTTAATAGGAACGTGTAGGTCATATTATTGATGTTCTTCAGTATCAGAAGGCTTCCTCAAGATAGGTTCCTTGAATGTTGATGGCAGAGATGATAGACTGGAGAGTTTAAATTTGTCAGCAACTGTTGTCTGCTGTGAGAACGAAGGTAAGGGATTTTCAACACAACATTGGGCAGCAGCAAATCATTGGCTTATCATTATGACTCAGAAACGAGGTGTTCAATCCATTAGAGTATCATCATAAAGTTTTATCTGTAAAAAAGGAATTCCAAACCCAGGCTTTGGCAGAAAAAAAAATGGATATAGTTTTCTGGGGATAAAGATAGTGTCGTTGACATAAAGATTAAGGATTTCCTTCCTTTACCTTTATGTTAAGGGCCAGCGCTCGTCTCTGTTTCTTAGCTGAGGGAGCCAGTATTGTCTGAAGACATTTCTGTGGTCATAGGGCCAGCATGACTATGTGCCAAGGTGCACAGAAAGCCGTTACCTTTTCATCGAAGTGTAACCTATTTATCTACTCGCATTTGCATGCTTTTAAACTGCTAGGTTGGCAGGAGCTAAGGCTTACCCTACCACATAGCATTTGGATCTCCAGCTGACAAACTCAACATCTTTAACTTTAAATTTGACACCACTGTCAACACTAAATATTATATGGAAACACTTAGAACTTTGGAAACAATAATTAAGCAGAATTTGAAGTGGAAATGTTACTAGGCTATGTCATGAACCACCTTAAGGCAACTGTAAAGATGAATCGACTATTTTACACCATCTGCTATACAGTCCGGATTTGCCCCTGTGCAATTTTCACCTCTTGCCAAAACTGAAGGGATATATATCTTTGTGAGCAGCTCTTTGGCTCAAATGTTGGAAAGCACTCACATGACCCGGCTGAAAAGACATGTGTAGTGTTCTTTCACCACAGATTTAAGAAACGTATCCATCAATGGCAAACATATGTAGTGAACGGTAGTGATTAGGTAGATAAATACCTTTGAAGATTATTTTCTTACTTCATATCTCTATCAAAAGTAAAGCTGTGGAATGAAGGCATTGTTTTTCATTCTACCCTCATTTTTAATAGGCTAGGAATTCTGGAATGACAATTTTTGACTCATAAAGCATCTGCTTTGCATTGGGCAGGTTTCAATTCACGCTCTAGAAAAATGATTCAGTAGCAGATATTCAAAGGGTGGGAAGAAATCCACGGAGACTTGATGCCAGTCAGAATAGTATAGTACTGAATAAAGTGGACTCAAATTTGATGTGGTATATACGTCAGCATAATGTACAACCCCGTACTGTTGCTAATCTAAATAAATATATGCAAAAGTCTGTCAAACAAATTATCATAGCACTGACCAGGTGACTTAGAAAGAGTCATCGGAAGATTAGCTATATATATACATTACTCCTCAGGTGTCTCTTGCATCTGATATGTGATATAAACTACAGTTGAAGCTGAAATGTTCTAACAGGGATTTAGCCTACAAGGGGAGTTACACATGAATACTAGAAGCAAATATAAAGCAAAACTTAATTCTGTAGGTGCAGTGAGATAATCAGCAACCCTTAAGAAGAAGGGAAAAACATGTCTTGAAATGAGAACAAGCCGCTTCTGCTCTTCTAAAGCATAAATAACCCTCGGGCTATTTTGATTTCTATAATTCATACTTGCAGAATGAACGAGGCTATCCTCACTCAGAAAAGTTATTAACTTCTTTGGGGGTAACGCGGAATACAAACCAAAAGATGTGTCTACATTTATTTAGCTTCAACATTAATTTCATTGTTAGTGCAGTTCATAAGTAAAGGAAATGATTTATGTAGCCAAAAGGAGTTCTCCAGCAGGACCCGATATTGCACGTCAAGTGGGAAACTGACATATTTCACTCGTTAAATCGATGTACTGTAATAAAGGGTTTCATACACAAACTTACCCAATGGAAAAGCCACCACCGATTTTATGCATAAGCGATTTCAGTGATACAAAGTGGACTTTCACGTTCCCCTGTGCTGAATGAGAAATGGGATTTCTAGAGTAAACCTGTATGTAACTCTATATGGATTCCTGAAAAGAAGCATCCTTCCATTGCAGAAAGAAGTAGCCTTTCTGCAGTGGAATAGGAGGCAAAAAAAAAATCAGCTTTAGAAGCAAGCTAAGAAAACCGTTCCATCTTTTTAATTAAAAGTTTTACTTTAGTTTTGCAAAGGTCGTGTTAGCCAAGGGGAGAAAAAGTCCGTGTTATAGAAGATCATGCAAGTTCTTTTTTTTTTAATTGAGGTTATTTGCTGGCTACAGCAGAATAATCAGTTTTGCAGCCAAAATAGGAGCAGAAGGGAGGACTCAGAATTGCAGTATTGGCAGCAGGTTTTCTGTGCCGCGTCTGCTTGCTTTCTCTTACCTGCTGCAAGAGGTTAACAACATATGAAAGGGGTTATGGCCCCTCAATTTAATTCCCAGCGTTGAATATCGAAAGAGAGAAAATGAGTCTGCGATGGCTTCATATATTACAACTTCATCAGATATTAGTTCAAGGTCTCCTTAGAGAAAACCAACCAAGCACTATTGAAGCGACACGGGATGGATGACCAGTGGTTGCGTTTCAGGGCCAATTATCAGGCTATTGTGCTACCACATCCTTTTGGACACACAAGTACTTCTGCAATGTGGAGGACTTTTGGGGGCCTAACAATGGAGCAATACGGTAGCATCCTCAGACGCTAGCTAGGTGATGCAATTGCCTTCCCTATTGGTTATGCAAAGTTACCCTTTTGGCGGGAGAATCTAAGCCCGCCATTGGTTAAGACGCCTGACAGCTCGCCTATAAAAGGGAGCTGTCAGATAAGAGTTGTTGTCTCGGTTTCCAGAGTTGCCTTCTGTTGTTAGCGTTAATAAAAGGTTCTGTTCGCTACCATCGGCGGTGCCTCAGTCATTGCCCACCTCGCTCACACATAGAGCAAATACTGAAATACCCTTTAGCACAGGGCTGTCAAACTGGTGGCCTATAGGCTGGATGCATCACACACAGGCCACACCCACCCCAGCTCCACAAAGGGGAAAAAACATCGCAAAACGTCACATGACGGCAATGTGACGCGGCAAGTTTGACACCCCTAGAGAATGAGTAGGCAAGGTGTGCCCACCCTTATTTTAAGAACCCCCTACACTACCATAATGATGCTTAGTTTAATTAATTGGAGAACACATTGAAATGTTAATATAAACTTAAAAGAGATTTTAATATACTGTAATTAAAAAAAAAACTCCTTCATCTACGTTTGCAAGCTGGCCCACAAGCATAATGTGAACCTAATTTACATGCTCAATGTGCTTATTGTGGCCCTTGCCTGCACTTTTCCTCAAACCATTAATCTTAGTCTCCAGCTAACTAAAAATGGCTTGCATTAGAGGAATAACTGCCTACTGCTATTGGATCCATTTATCTTTCAGTTTCCTTTTTGATTTAAAGGAACTTGCAGATTATAGAAAGAAGAGCAATATGATGCCACTTTAAAGAGAGAGGTTAAAATGTATTTGTAATTACAACTGCTGTGAAGAATATCAGAAGCTTCTTTAAATCCTTTTTTTCCTTCTAGTTTTCTTGAACTTTTTGCTTTAAAATAACCTTCCCTTTTTTCCCCTTATTTTATATTAGTTTGCATTTTTAACTTAACTTGGTTTAAAAATGGGAGTCGGTGCCCGTATTCTCTTGGTGGAAAAAGAAAAGGGAAGGAGGGAAGAGAAGAAATGAGCGTGAGGCCCAGAGGGAGTGTTTTTGTAGCACTAACTTCATGGTGAGGCGTGATGTCTGAAGTAGGCCAAAGTCTAAAGAAATCCCTTATGTTCCTCTTGAAGCTTTAATCTCAAGGTAATGACAGAAAAATGGTCAGAAAGCGGCTTCTTGTGATTACTTCAGCTCCAATGAGACTCCTGTCAGCAGGCAGAATGCGGGATTATTAGGGGGAGGTCACCCCAAAGCATAGGCACTGCGTATCTGTGCTGCTGAATATAAGTAAAATATCAAACAAGAGGTTAATGTTCTGAGGAGGAAGGAGAAAGCGACAATGCTCAGGAGGAAACGTAGGTGCAATAGCAATTGGCTCTTGGCTAAAAGGTACGGTAATATATTATAGAAAGGTAATTAATCAGAATGAGGAAGACACAAACAGTAGATTCTCAAGGGCAATCAAGAGCAATCAAGAGAATATAAAGCACTCTTTAGGAAAAAAAAATGGAAAGCAACCAGGTGTCTCCTCTCAATGAGATCTGCATTTGCTTGCTAACGTTACTAATTGTGATTATGTGGTTTAGCTGTCTACCATTCGAGTATCAGCTGCACTTTACAATCTTTGCTCTGAAAACATTTGATCCTGTAAACATTTTGATACAGATAGGAGAAACAAGAGCAAAAAAGAAATGCCAACAATGGAATTAAGGGTAAGTGGTCCCAAAGAGCTGGCTTACCACCCAGGTAGCTGGCACTTGTTTCAGAGGTTATTAGAACAGTGTTCCTCAACGTCAGTGACTTTTAGATGTGTAGACTTCAACTCCTAGAATTCCAACAGCCGCCAAGGCAACTGATGGAATTCTGAGGGTTGAAGTCTACACATCTTGAAGTCGCTGAGGTTGACAAATATCTTTGGTCGAATTAATATGGAGATGAAAAAACAACCACAACAGTAGATTAATTCCCCCCAAACTGTCAAAGGGTAGCAAGTAATTTTGGTACATACCACCTTAATAGATTCCACCTTCCCAGTCTACTCTGGGACTCCATAGGGAAATAAATAAATAAATAAAGTAGATTGAACTGGTTCAGAAGAGGATTGACAAAGTCTCTGCTTGCATCTCTGTGGACCTCTTGAATGAAGGCTGAGCAGGGTTCAATATTTATGGAAGTCTTAAAGTCATCCCTTGACATAGACAGTGCAGTTCAGTCTGGGACTCTGGAGAATAGGATCACACCCTGATGCCCCAGAGTTGGCTGGGATCAAGTTCCTTATCTGTAATTTTCACAGATGTAATTAAGTGAATAGAAACGTAGGCTAGAAAATCACAGAGTAGTCAAAAGATGGGCATCTGAGCTAAAGCAGAAGATGCTACAGGTGATGTTACAAAATGGCTGTTGTAAAAAAAAGATTGCACATTCATAAAATGTGTACCTTGATGACCTTGGAAAGCCATAAAAACAGTACTTCCTGCAACTACATATTTACTCTCACAAAATATCCACTTCACAGAAAGGAAATTAACACTTAGGAAACTAGACTGAAGCAAAACAACCATCTATCAATACCTCCCATAGTAGCGCAACTGGCAAACCCTCCATAGCTCATGAAAACAAGCCAATTTATTTAATTCTTATGCCATTTTCAGAAGTAAACCACATAACAAAAGAAAATCAACCCCTCAACCCAATCTATCAGCTGTGCTCTCTCTCTCTCTCCCTTCCTCTTTTTCTCTCTTTCTCTTACACACACACACAGCTGTTCTTTTCCAATTGTGTCATCTTTTATTATTTTTGAGTTGGCTGAACATATTTTTAAAAAGAGTCCTGGATTGGAGATACCTGCCACTTTTAATTATCAGAACATTGCTGGTGCCTAAGGACAGTTGTGGTAATAAAGGTGATATAGCAAGCTGGCACTTTGCTTTTAATTATGCTAGCCTCCCAGTGAAATAAATTTAATCATTTTTTTAAAGAAATCAAGAGAAAAGGGGGACACCAGGTGTGAGGATCAAAGCAAATGGAAGCATTTAAGTATCTTATACCAGAGGAAAACATTTTATAAACAAGGGGCAGATGGGAGAAACCCCCTCCTGGGCCAGAAACATCAGTTAAAAAGGACAATGGCCTCAAAAAGGTGCAAGAGGCCCAGTTGCTTATGTAGGGAAGGATTTCTGGGTGAAGAAATTCTAAGATTCACTATTTCTTCATAGAATGGTTTCCTAATTTTATGCAAAACATCTATTTATCTAACATTCTCCTCCCTGCCTATGAATGGAGAGTTGAGAGTCTTAATTATCATATCTGGTATAAAACCTTTTCCCTAAGCCAGGTTTCCATGCTCACATTAGTACGCACAAATCACACTAAATAAACACAAATTGCAAAATCATGGGGTAAAAGCTGCTGAACTCAGGCAGATCATATCTGCATTCAAAGCCAGCCACGGTGTAATTTTAATCATGACTTGTTTTATTTTTTACCAGTATTTCAGGAATGTTTGTTGCTGATGTCCACACAATGCCTATTAGTTCCATGATCAGGGTTAGAAAGCCATCATTTCCAAGATGGAGGGAGGCTGGGACTCTCTCTTTTGCCACATCCTTCAGTGGATGGAATAAAAAGTGGAACGCCAAAAATGCTGCTCCAAGAAGGTCTTTACTTTCTGAACACTTCTGCTGGGTAAATTTATCTGTAGACTAGAATGGAAGTTAGAATATGGACAACACGATAAACTATATAAAAATACTAAAAAAAACCATACCAAATAAGGATTTTCAATAGAAATCCCTAAAATCAAGTCTGACTTCTATTTTCACTAACTGATACATTGATTTGACTTTGCAGAGAGAGAGAACGAGAGAGAGAGAGAGAGAGAGAGAGAGAGAGAGAGAGATTTTCTTAACTTCATATGCCTGATTTTGAAATCCATGGCAATGGATTATGTACATAGGAAACAACGCACCTCTCTTAACAAATAAATGTGAAATTTGGCTTGTTCGCTTCCTTCTCTGCCCCCTCTCCACATCAAACTCACATAATAAAATTGCTAAAAATTACAATTTCTAATTATTCTCTTTCCATCTGTCCTCTTCATTCAAATAAAATGCAAAGATGCAACTAACACTCTTGGAGTTCCCTCAAGACCCAGCAGCCTTGGCTAATCAACTTGAACTCATTTTCCTACAGTCCAGTGAAGTAAAGATAATTTATGTCATTCCTGGACTTCATGTAACTTTAGCATATGCAGTTCCCATTTAAAATATGAGGAGAAGAAAATAGAATGAAAAATTACTATGCTACATTGAGTGATCAATGAAGAGTTGCTGAATAATGAGGAGGAGAGAACCATTACAGAGTACAATTTAGGAGGCTAACCTGCTTGTGCAAGTTGTGTTAATTAATGACTTATAACGAGCACTTTAAAATATTAAACTTCAAAGCAGATTCCAAATTGAAGGAAGAGCTGTTCAATTTTTGCACCCTCTATCCCAGATAGCCGATCAGCACAGCCAGCTCCGTTGGGTAGCTGAGATCCAGTTTCATTTGTATTGTATTTATATTCAAGCTGTTTTTATTCAAAGGATCATTGTAGGCCTTAGAACTGTTTCATTTATTTTATCTTATAATTTTATTTACATGATCTTTATCCCACCTTTTATTGGTAACTCAAGGCAGTGAACATATATAATTACTCCTTCCTCCTATTTTCCCCCCATAACAACAACCCTGTGAGGTGGGTTGGGCTGAGAGAGATTTGACCAACTCAAAGTCACTTAGCCAGCTTTCATGCCTAAAATGGGATTAGAATTCATAGTCTCCTGGTTTCTAGGCCTTCACCTCTACCACTACACCAAACTGGCTCTCTCCTTTGGGTCCCGTCCCCCCCAGCCCCTTATTTTTAATTCTTGTAGTGTTGACTCCTGGTGATTATCTGGATAAATCTCGGAATTTTCATGGCAAAGGTTTTCAGAAGTGGGTGGCCATTGCCTCTTTCTTAGGGCTGAAAGAGAGTGACTGACACAAGATTTCCCAGTTGATGTCAGGATTCCAAGTAACAGTCCCAATGAAATCAAAATTCTGAGGCTTGGAATTTCCTCAAAAAAATTATTAGGAATGCCATATTGGCCCAGCTGGTGAAAACCTGACTCTGAAAGACCCAAGGTTTTCCCTACCCAAATCAAAACCCAAAGTTCGTGCCCCCAGGTCACACATCTATCACATGGTCCAATCAGGTCACAGTCCATCTCCGACTGTCTTTGGTCCACGCCTTCCAAATGCTTGGTGTGGATGTCCTTGGCTCCCATGGGAAATAATGTTATTTTGGCAACACTTTCCCCCAGGTATCTCTGTCTCTCCTCTCATATTCCCACCAGCCTTGCTGTGGCAGTCCTGAAGATATCCGAAATGGTTTCAGGGCTGACAGTTGGCTATGTGCCTAAGGCAGTACTAGAACTCCCAGTCCCCTGGCTTTTAGCCTGTTGTCTTAACCACTGCACCAAGTTGGATCTTGCCTTGTAACGTTACTGTAACAATAACTCTAATAATGTTACTGTAATATTACGGTAATATCGTTTTCTAATATATAGAAAAACTGTGAGCCTGGGATTTGTTTGAGTTGATGTGGTATAAACATTTCTGGGGTCAACTGATAAAAGGTATCAGAAAAGTAAATGGAATAGGCAAATAATCAATGCACAGCATACAGAAGTTCAAATCCTGACTGTAATATAGAATCTTAATTGCGGTTTTTACTAGGTCATCCTACATCTCAGAAGCAGGACCTCATAACCCTCTAAATGTCCCTAAATAACTGTTCCATGCTCTCTCACTGTTATGCCTGATGGTGTCAAGCTTCCCCTTAGTAAACCTGAAAGAAATTAAACAGGGACAGAAGAATCTCGGAACTTCTGACAAATAATCAATTATAGAAAAAGCAATTAACAGAATCTTGAAAGTCTGAAAGCATTTCTCTCCTCCTATAGTTTCACTTTCTAGAGAACTAGAAAGACTCCCTTTTGAGATGCATCTCACACCCCTTTTCCTTCGGTGAGTTGAGATACGTTTTGCACAGTCATTTGTCTCGGCTTCAGCTCTTCCTCCTGTTTCCCAAGGTCATTCACATGTACCCTTACATTATATGACCTTTTGTTTTGGGCAGGAGGCCTGGTTTCCATCTGTCATTCTGGCAATAGGCAGTTTTACTATCGGTGTGCTTTTTTTCTGAACGTGTGAGAACTAATTCTCACAGCTAGATTGTTCTGGGAAATCAGCAGGGCCAGGTTCCCCATTCCATGCTCTACCAGTTTTCTCGGATATTTTATTGAAAATGACCTTCAGATTCGTTTTTTGAAGGTGGCATCTATTCATAACTTGCTTCAGCATCCTGTAAAGAGTTGAGCTGAAACGAGTGCCTGATTTTATTGCTCTGGCATTCGGTGCCTTCAGAATGTTCCCTGGGACAACATAATTGTATGGGTCCTTTGTAAAACAGCCTTGGGCTGAAGGAAGAGGGAGAAGAAGACTCCCAGAGAAAGAAGATGCTGGTTTTCCCCCCACCTTTTCCTTCTTTTTCTACTTGCCCGTTAGCAGTAGTGAGTGCACTATTCTAGGGATGCTGATGTAAAAAATTCCTCATAGCTCTGCTTTGTGGAATGCTAGTGTGATTTTGAAAGCTCCAAAGAGTAATAGCTAATGCCTGTCAATATCCAATGTGGTGGCAAGCTGTCTACACTGGTCTTAAGATAAGGGTATAATGAAGAACAGTGTGAGAGGAAAGATTTTTATTTATTTATCTGTCTTGTATTAGTCTTACAAATAAGTCAAGGCAGTGAACATATGCAACACAATTTCCTCCTCCTATTTTCCCCACAACAACAATTCTGTGAGGTGAGTTGGGCTGAAAGAGAGTGACTGGCCCAAAGCCACTTAGACAGCTTGTATGGCTAACGTGGGACTTGAACTCACAGTTTTCCATTTTCTAGCCTGGAGCCTTAACCACTAGGCCAAACTGGCTCTCCCTTATTTGGGACCACGTTATAGGGAAAGAAAGCATAATGAGTGTTAAATAGGAAGAACAGGGATTCTGATGGCTAATAAGAATAAAATAGTTAGAGCCTGCTTTTCTGCCCTAAAGATCATTTTTTAAAGTGGCCTGGATGATAATAATTCTTAGATTTCAGAATAAGAGAGACAGGTTTTGTTATGAAATTGCTGTCAAGCTACTGGCACATTGCTAAATGCAACCTGGGACTTCTTTGCTTTTCTCTGATGAGCTGAAAAAAGAAGTTTTCATAAAATGGCTAAATCTATCCATTTATTTCCTAACTCCCAAATGCCTAGTTTGATTCTAAACCAGGGAAAAAAGAATATATATATATACCAGTGGATATATATATATATATATATTTCAGAGTACTTCATGGTTGGCACATGGAACACTGGTAACTGCCAAGCTTTTACAAAGACCTTGGATTTGATTTGATTTGAGTAACTTTCATTAGCAATCTGGTTTTTAAAACTGAATCAAATATAAAAGGCACTGCTGGATATTGAGCAGGGTTGAGATGTATGAATTCCATCTATGCAGGCTTGCAGATGTGTGCCCTCAAAAAGCGCAATTGCACAATGAATGAATCATACTCTGTATGCTACTCGATTAAGCCATCATTTTATACGTAACGGGTTCTTCTACTTGCTTTGTCTATCAAGCATTTAATTTTAATATCTTACATAAATACATACTTTATCAGTATCTCCGTTGCTGGGGAAAAGAATTGTGTATTCTTTAAAGTATACTTTAGTTATATAAACTGTAGATTGCATTGTCAAACTGTCGCTACTTATTCATACTATTGGTTTTTTTCATGCTTGTTTCAATTTCCTTCCCTTTCTTGTTCTGCATCACATTGATTTGAGATTTGGCTTTGCAATCTTTACATCACATCAAGTTGTTATGTTACTATCTGCAACTTATTCCGATTCCTTCCAGCTTTTATTTTGTTTATTGCCAAGCATCTTTCTCAATGACCAGCCTAAACAGTTTTGAAATCTCTGCATTTTAGGCAGTAAAATCTTTGCAAATGAATGTAAATATATATATGTCCCAGGATAATGTTGTAGGAGCCATTCTGAATAGGTCACTGGGACCAGAGGATTGTTCTTCCAAGCTTTCCATTTGAGAATTTCCCTGAGGATGGGCTTCAGCACAAGTCCAAAACCTTGGAACGACAAACCTTTGGTCCCAGTGACCGATTCAGATTGGATCCTGTACAGAGGTGGGTTCCTACCAGTTCTATCTGGTAGTATAGTACTGGTAGTAACTTGGCGATGATGTCACGGAGCCGGTTCCTTTGGTGTCTCTGTGGGTGCCGCCATTTTGAATTTTGTGTCTGTGCATCTGCAGAAGCTAAATTTTGACTGCTGTGTGAAGCGCGACCCTGAGCGAACCAGCAGCAAAACAATTTATAATCCACCCCTGATCCTGCAGTAAAGTTTTGCAGATAATATTTTATTTTCCTCAGCTTTTGAGACTATATTATGGAATTCCTATATTAGATTTATTTATTAGATTGTACTATCATACTATTTTAATATATCTGAATATGATAGGTTATAACTAAAATGTTGTCATTGATCAACAAAAGTGCTTTTATTTATCAAATTTCTACCTGGCCCATCTCACCTGGGTAGTTAAGAATAAAAAAACTTCTTTTCTTGAGATGCTTAGATTTTTCAGGTGTGATAACAAAAGGAATTTGGGCATGTGTACTAATTTAAATTTGTATGCATGGATTACTTAGAAATCTTTAGTCTCAATATGATATAATAAAACTTTGATTTGATCCAACAGAGCTTTTTAAAAAAGAAAAAAAACTTTTATATCATTAAACTTAACTTTATTTCAGCTCAGCACTATTTCAGGTCATGGTCAAATGCTGAAATCAGCAGTTCAGTAGGACCTGAAGATCTTACTATTAGCCTCCTCCATCACTTTCATTCCATGTTATTAACAAGTGTGGTCTGGGTCCCCTGACACTTAACTAGATACATAGCTGGCTCAAAAATCATATTCCAAATGTGTTAATCGATCGTTCCTCAACAAACTAAAGCATGTTGTCAAGTGGGATGCTATGAAGATCAGCTCTGAACCCTGCCCTATTTAATATTTTCACCAGCTTTGGGGACAAAAGAGGTGGGGAGAAGGCTGAACGGATCTGCAGCTAGTATGAAATTGTGTGATATCCCTAATACCTGAGAAGATGAAGACGAAATTCAAAGTGATCTTGATACTTTGAAGAAGTGGGCTGCAAATAACAGAATAAAACTGTAGAGGGGCAAGTATAAAGCATGAATCAGTATTGCCGCGTATATGGAAAGAAGCAATTGCAACTTTAGTCTGCACCAGTGGATATAAACTTTCCAAATCACGGGAAGTAATTGCTTCATTCTCTTCTGCTCTTGGTCAGAATCCCCCCTTCAGGTATCCACTTTGGGGCACCACACTTTAAAGAGGATTCAGAGAAATTACAGCAGATCCAGAGAAAGTAACTGAAGTTACTAGAAACAAAACCGTAAAGAGAAAGATTGAAGTTTAGCCTTAGAAAAGACTGGGAATGGAGGAGTGGGGGGGGGATATACCTGCAATCTTCAAACAATTGAAAAAGGTCACATAGAAAGTCAGAATTTGTTCTCTTTTGTTCCCGAATGCAAAATACAAAAGAATGGATTTAAATGACGTGTTCTAATGGTACATCAACTCAGCTCACAGAGTGAAAGCAGTTTATCAGTGGAACAAGGACAGATGGTGGTGGTGAGGTTCTTTTTACTGGATATATTGAAGCAGAGACTAAGCAAATCAAAGGTGGAATTCAGTGGCCTTGAATGATTGCTTCCAACTCCCATCTTTTGATGATGCCTAGGCAAACAGAGCATTTAAACCAAGATGTGGACAGATATTCAGCGAGTAACAACAGAAAAAAAAGGTAGAAATAGATTGTGCTCTCACAGAAGAGTCCAGCAGCTTTGCTTTACTCGTTTTTCTCTTATGATGTGCCAGCAATGAGTTGAGGTATGGAAAAATTATGCTGCAAAACTGAGTTCATATTATGCTAAAATGTGCACGTGTTTTTTGTGAGTTACCAGAAATGTTCCTAAAATTAAATTTAAAAAGATCATCAGAAGAGTTTTCAGAGGAATCGTGTGATGGACGGCTCTTCTCTTATGACATATTCACCCAGTAATCATGGAGTTCATAATGACCTCCTGTTGTTATAAAATGCCATTTGAAGCATCTAAATAGGAGATTATCCTAATGGTAAAGGCAAATGCTAAACATAATGGCTGCAAATTGCATGGATGCCATCCCAAGCTAAACGTTTTAAGTTGTCACTCAGGTCCATTCTGACAGTATTCAAATTTCATTTAGCTGTTTTTCTTTGTTAGGATGAAGAAATGTCTCTTCCCATTCAAATTTATCATAATGGCTTTGGACAAAGCAACAGCAAAGAAAGAGGAAGGGAGGGAAAAGAAAAAATATTCTAATTAAAGAAGTCTCAGTCATTGAGACAATTATTTTATAAAGATAATTATATTCTAAACACAAATATAATTTTATTGATAATAAAAGTGGTAAGTACACATTTCTCCCACTTAGCAAGTTTATGAATGGTTGCTGCTTGCTATACATGACTTATAAAGCTAGAGCAAACCTCTGTGACTTTACCTAACCGACATGCAATTTGTTTAAAACTGCCAAATCAGGGTGTTCTTAATGTCCCAGTTTCCACCAGATAAATCTTATTATGTTCCACTCTTCCCTTCCAGAGAACAAAGGAAGGCCTTAAAGGAGCTTCATCATTATTAAAGAATAAATAAATATTTATAGCTACAAAAGAGTTGGAATTTATTTAAGCAACTAAAAACAGCAGTAGAAGCAAAATCTGAAGGCCGGTTGGAAAAGGTATCACCTTCATACAGTGGATAATTGGTGACAGGGCAGAAGCAGCTTGTCCCCACCTTCTTTAAGCTTGAAGTTCTTCTGATCTTCTCAGCTGGTCTCCCTTTCAAGACTTAATGAGGACCAACCTTACTTGGGGTCTGGATCAAGAGAAGATTAAGCAGGGGCTGCCAGTAGCTGAGGCAATGGTCAACAATAGCAATAGCACTGAGACTTACCGTATATACCGCTTCTCAGTGCTTTACAGCCCACTCTAAGCAGTTTTACAGAATCAGCCTATTGCCCCCAACAATTTGGGTCCTCATTTTACCCACCTCAGAAGGATGGAAGGCTGAGTCAACCATGACCCTAGTGAGATTCAAACTGTCAAATTGCAGGGAGCCAGCAGTCAGCAGAAGTAGCCTGCAGTACTGCACTCTAACCACTGCGCCACCAACACAATTGAACCAATGCAAAGTCTTCAGTTCTAATTCCAGGGAAATGCAATCAATATTGTAGAACAATCGCCCCATTATTATGGAAGTGATTTTACTATTAGCACTTCACAAATTATTTTCCACTCCTTTCCCTCCCCGATCTTTCCCACTATTTGTTTTCGTATTTTTTATATTTTATATTATTAACAAATAACAAATAATAATTAATTTAAAATCCCTGGGTATTCTTGAAACAATTACATAGAACATTAAAATCAAGAAGGAGCATAGCAATGAATACATCATGAGCAGGGGTGTATTCTACTTACCTTCCCTACTGGTTCGGAGTCGCACCAGAAGTGCGCGTTTTGCGGGCCCACACGATCTATACTTGCCCCCATCACTCCCGGGTTAAAATTGTGTGCACATGCACAGGAGGCTTTGCGCATGTGCAGAGGGTTATTTTCAATTAGATTTCACTCCAGTGGATGGATTTAAAGCTGGAAGGCCAGTTCAGGAGCATGTGCAGCCAGCCGTCGCTGCCAGTTCGGCGAGTGGGGTGAAATTCCCGCTACTGGTTCTAGCAAACCGGTCCAAACCAGCAGGAACCCCCTCTGATCATGAGAGTGAAGAAGATCTTAATATATTCTTCAAATTCAAAATCAGTTATGGAAATTCTAGCAAGGCAAATTACATCTGTTACATACACAGTAATTCCAGTTGTTACATACACAGCTGAAATAATGGTCTGGAATCAGAAGTAGAACTTCCTGGATCAGGAGACCAGAAAAATAATGACAATAAATCATTTCCATCATCCACACAGTGATGTTGTCAGACTCAACTTAGCAAGGAAAATATATTGCAAGTACATCGGGCAGTGGAAGGAAATAAAAGGGCATTGGAAGAATATCGGAAGTCCAGTGAAGAATTTCTACTGAAGCTAGTATTCCATGAAGGCTTTCTGAGTGTTAAAGAGACCAAACTGGCCTACAAGAAAGTCCGAATGAAGAAGTAGTACATAGTAACAATAACAATGCAATCACAGAAAACAGTAACAGTAATTAGAATATATTAAAAATATGGAAATCCCTAGATTATTACAGATTATTGTTTTTCCTTGTTGTCTTGAATTGTACACTGTTCACAGTCCCATTTGTGAGATAGATGGTTATATAAATTTGATATATGAAAATAAATATGATTAAATCTAGACCATATATATTACTTCCTTTTATGAGTTTTACATCTTTAACGTTTTAAATTTTCTGCGGTACTTATCTTAGTAAAATAAGTACTATATTTCACTATGTAAACTGCATTCATTCTTTTAAAGAACTTTGCAATCTTTCTATAAAATTCCAGGTGAAAATATTGTGCATACATATTTGGAACATATATCTTGTCAATATTTCTTAATATTAAGATTTCAAAGCTAATATTTAGATTGTGAATAATGTTTTCATTTCCTTTTAGATTATGCACTCTGTGGAATTTAAATATTATGACTATGGGCCCAGAAACATGGAGATATACAACATGGTAAGAAAAAGTATAATGGTGATAGGGATTTGGCAGTTTTTAAAATTGCTACTTAAATATTGTTGATTTCCTATAAATTAACTAGCAACTATGAATACCCCCAAACTACAAATACCAACATTAGTTATAAAGCGAGTTCTACATATTTATATTTAGAATCATTAGATTTTTGTATCCTTCCAGAGATCCATCTTTCAGAAAACATAATCTTCTGCAGAGTCGTCCCAAAGGTACGTTTTCTGGAGGCAACTGGACTTTCTAGTTTTTTCTTTGAGGCCATTTCGTTTCTCATCCAAGAAGCTTCTTCAGCTCTGACAGGATAGTGGGGAATGGAAGGATTTATATTCCTTGCAGAGAGCTGGTCATTTGCATCCTTTTAGAGGGTTGTTAAAGCACTTGGAGGTTTATCTGTGTCCTCATGGTCACCTGAGGAGCGCCCCTGGTTCCTGTAGTCTGCAATTTTTCCTCTGGAAATCCATTTCTACTCCCACCCCATTCAAAGGGTGTTCATTCCAAATGTATAGCTAAAAGTCTATAGAGATTCTCACTCATCCAGATCGTGTTTGACCCAAAGGTGCTTTTTCAGGAGGCAACTGGACTTTCTTGTTTTTCCTTTGAAGAAGTTTCGCTTCTCATCCAAGAAACTTCTTCAGTTCTGACAGGATAGTGGGGAATGGAAGGATTTAAAGGAAAAACAAGAAAGTAGGAATGGATTTCCAGAGGAAAAAATGGCAGACTACAGGACTACAGGATTAAGTGTGCCTGCATAGAGTAGAGCTCCTACTACTCTATGCAGGCGCACTTAATCCTAAATACCAAAGGATCATTCCAGAGAAACACCATCACTGTCAAATCAATGCTGGGTTTTCATGTCGTGCTTAATCCTAATACAGCTTGTTTAGGAGCCTCCACAGCTGCTGTGATTAGGAAATAATGTTTTATGGTTTAGCCTTAGTGCCATGGGTCAATTCAGTATATCATGGTTTATTCAACAACACATGATTAAACAAGCTGGCTAAATATACCCTTGAAGCCTCTCTCCATATTTGATCTTTCCTGATTTGCCATTTGTGTGAAAACTCCCAGAAAAAAAACACATTTTAGTTCACAGTACCAAAATATATCTTTTGGTGACCTTGTTCATTTCCATTGCACAAGACATTTTTTTGAAAACAAACCTTTGGAAATGAATCAAGTTTTACTTTACTTAGTGGGATTAAACAATAGGGAGTTGCCCTGAACTCATTTCTTTTTGAGTAGAATTTAAAAAGCTTTCTTTAATCATTTAACACATTAATGAACCTTGATATGACTTTCTTTATGAAAGTCTTAGTTTGAATCATTCTCTGTGTTTGTGTGTTTATATGGAGTGATTTAGGACATTGATGAATAAACCAGCATAGAAATTGTTTTGGGTAAAGTTGGCTAAGAAGCCAACAACAGATGCTACTTTATACAGTAGCTTGCTTAAAGCCCTGTCTTGTATAACAAAACATAACCTGGTATGTGGACATCTGATAAAAAATATGCCAACCATGAATAATCTACCATCTAATGGTAGCTAGCATACCACTTTCTCATACAGTAGTAGGTCCTTAATTATTGTTATGCACAAACTACTGAAGTCAGTGCTTCAAAGAATCATTTAGTCTTGCTTTGGTTTGCTGATTATAACTCATGATTTTGGTTGACTTTCAGATCCTTCAATACATTAGTCAGATCAGAAAAGGGTAGGATTTATGTGAAAAGAAAGTACATGAAATGAAGGCAGTCAGAAACAAAGAGCTATTAACATGCTAGAGCCAAATGCACAAATTACATATCGATTAATGATTCAAGGTAGAACACTTCATCCAAAAATGTCATTGCTTGATATAATGAAGAGTAATGCAAAATAAACCTACTAAAACTGGAACAAATGTTGCCAATTCTTCTGTAGCAGGTTGAGAGGGTCATATTAGTTCATTTAACTGGTGTTATTCCAAGTTTTGAGATAATCGTTGCTCCACTGTGGCAAGAGGAAATAAAATAATAAGATTTTGCAGATAAATGTGAGAACTTTACCTAACTTTACCTGCACTTTTATGAGCACATGCACACGTACTATGGAAATGTTTAGCTTGTGAGTTCTACATATGTTGCTATATCTTTGCTGTATAAGAGGATGATGGACTAAAGGATAAAATGTGATGCTTTCATGTTGCTCATTGGACTTCCACATTGATTAGGATCAACAAGTTTTGGGTGACACAGCTACAACAGTCCATCCATCAGCTAAATAAAAACACACCAAAATATTTCAAAATGAGTGAATTCCAAACAAGGAATGTACATCTTATTTTCATTCTAATTTGCAAAATGTTTGACACACATATGTTATGTAGTATTTGCTATATAGTCAACCTTTTAGGATTAAAAAAAAACTTCTTAAGTTCATAACAGATACTGGTTCTTTATGAAAGATAAAGTAGTGTTCCGATTGTTGTGTCCTCCCATTTGCTCATTTGCATGAACCGCCGCTGGTTGGCTAAACTAGCGGCGGGAAAAGTAAATCTGTGTCAGTGGCTGGCAGGCGATCCAGGGAATCCCATAAAAGCGGGTTCCCTGCAGCCTGCCGGCAGTCGGGATATTGCTTCCACCTGGATTCATTAAAGGTAGCTGACTGTTGCAATGCCTCGTGTCTTCCTTACTCGCGACAAGGATGGGATCCCAGTAGAAGACAGCAGGACAAAGGCACCTCGTGGCACCACAGCCATTTTGAGCAACGACCGCACGGCAACGACGGGATGGCGTCCAACCCCTCCGCCACACTGGCCTACTTCGACCCGGACGCCAAGGACACAATGTAGATTCCGGGACGTCACGTGCAGCCGCTGCCTCAAACGCGGCCACATAGCGAAAGCGTGCAGGGCCGCCCAACCCAGCGCACGCCAGCCCCAGGGGTCGTCCCCCCCCCGTGACAGTTTTGGGAGTCCAAACGACAAGGGAAATTGTTAAGGGATATATTGGTCAAGTACAAAAGGTCTCCAGTAACAAAGAAGAGATCCAACATTTTTAGAATTGCGGTAATTTTAAAAGCCCCATTTTTTTTCATCCTGAAAATAGCATATCAGTGAGACAACCCCCAGTTTCTCCTCGAATGTACAGTTCATTAACATTCCTGTTAGATTTATGATCAAAGGGTTTGAATCGCTTTGATTTTACATTCTTCTTTCAACATACTCCAAGCCTTTCCAAAAAGCCAATGTGTTGTTATTTGTCAACAGACCATTTCCCACTAAATACTGAGAGTGAAAAAGCAGCATTTCTGCTTTAAAAAAAAAATTAAAAGGCTCTTGGTAACACAGTTCATGGGAGGGGGTGAATGCTTAACGTGAGCTAGCAAAATAATAAGCTACAGTTACATTCTTCCTCCCAACTTTCCCCGGTCCCAAAAAATGTCTGAGCCTGAAATCTTCTAGTCGCTATTAGGTAGACATATTTAATTAAATTGTAAGTACATATTACAGGACTGTGTTGTTCAGGATCATGCTCTTTTGGCGCCCTGCCCGTAGCGTTTAAGTATTATCTTGCTGAAATGGGTGATCAGTTTGCACATTGCAATAGATACTCAGAGCTCTGTGAACTAAATCAAAGGTGACAGATTTAGATACTCTGATGTCATCAAGGTAGTTGAACCTTCTGGAATGAGGTTGCTTTGTTCTAAGGAGACACATGCGTTCTAAACCTGAAGGCAGCCAATGTTTGCTTCCAGAAGGTCTCTGGGAATGACGCATTGCTTCCAGATGTGTTCTATCCTTCTCAGGAATAGCACTGCTGGAAAATTGGCCTTATATTGACTGTTGAACTAGTGAATGCTAAGGGTGGGGGGGAAGGAGATTGCTCTCTGCAGTAGCATGGGTGTGGTTCTGAGCTCTTGAAGAAAATATGAAAGATAAGGTGAGTAATCATCTAAATCCTGTTTAATCAGTTTAATTGTGATAATACCTGCACGCACAATAGATTAAACCAAATTATATTTTGTTCCTTGTTCTAAATTATCATGGCTACCTCTAAGGTTTTACAGTATGGCTCCCGATCTGTCACTCCAAAGCATCTGTGGTACCTATCATTAAAAAAAAAAAAAGGCAGACCTGTTTGTTGCCTGTTGTTCAAGGCGTTGTCGAATTTTGAATCTGGGAAATGATGGAGTAATGCAAGTGAGCTCTTTTTCCAGAAAACTGGACAAGGCTTTGTGCTTTTCTACAAGGAACCATTTGCCATCCAATTGAGCTTTCTAGGCGCAGAAGAGAAAAGATATTTTCCAATGAAAAGACCAATTAAGTTTGAAGGAAGAAATAATCAATCACTAAATTTAAAAAAAGATACTCTATAAAAGTATTTGGCAACTTTGTATTCAAATTTAAATTTAATTAAATATCAAGCAGTGATTTAGAGCCTTAGACTGCAGTCTTTCACCTATATGTACGAGAATGAAGAAACATACTAATAGCCACAGAAATATTTGCATGTACAAAAGTAATAGCTACTAAGGGAAATTTAAAAGGAAACTTTAATAAAATGACTTATTCCCAAATTATTCTCAGTATTCAGGGTTAATCATGTGTACAGCAGAAGTGGGTTCCTACCAGAGGTGGGTTCCTACCGGTTCGGACCGGTTCTACCGAGTAGGCCTGCTGGTGATGTCACGGAGCTGGTTCTGTTGCTCCGTGGGCGCCACCATCTTTTTTTCAGATTTTTTTTCTTCTGCTCATGCGCAGAGGCCGAGTTTCCGGCACTGTGCATGCGTCGCCATCTTGTTTTCACCCTTTTTTAAAAATCTAAGGGCTTTATTCTACTGCGCATGCCGGTTCAGAACCCACCTCTGGTGTACAGAATCTCAATATCAATGGAAGCTAATTTATTTATTTAATCAATTGAATTGTTGCCCAGAATCAATTGGAATCAGGTAGTGTCTAAGTTTAAATCAAGCAATCACTCTACACTAATATGAGGATTTTGCTTGTTCAGCAGCGAAAGGTGAATTTTCTTCATAGGTTTCTTTCATTTTATTAATACAATCAGAAGGATCCCTGGGGCCTAATATTTTCATTTGCAATGGAATGGATTGGCTCAATAAATGGTGGACTCTCCCCTGGAAATATCTATGGCAGGGGTGTCAAACTCAATTTCATTTGATTAGATTACTTTATTGTCATTGTACATATATACACAGTATACCCATACAACGAAATTCACATAACACCCAAAGAACAGGCCCAACTCACGTAACAATCTGCAAACACAATCCCACCCATCACAAATTCCCCGTCACTGAACCACCCAAAAAAACATGCATACAACAGACCAGAGGTGGGTTCCTACCAGTTCAGACTGGTTCTACCGAGTAGGTAGTAGGCCGCTGGTGACATCATGGAGCCAGTTGTGGTTCGTGGATGCTGCCATCTTTTTTTTTAATTGTTTTTTTTGTCCGGGGGAAATTCTTTTTGCATTTTTTCCGGTTTTTTTCTTCTGCGCATGTGCATGCCCACTGGCAGCAAACCAGCAGCGAGGTAAGTTAGAACCCACCCCTGCAACAGACCAAGTAATGTTGTCCTACAGCTCACTGATGGTGGCCCTTTAGTTCATTGTTGAGTGCAATTATAGCTCTGGGATAAAAACTATTCAGAAAACGTGTGGTCCGAGTTTTAATTGTTCTGTATCTTCTGCCAGGAGGTAACAGTCCAAAAACAGTTCATTGAGGGCTGTGGAGGGGGAGGGCATAGCCTGGGGAGGAATGGGCATGGTGGGCATGGCCGGGATGGGAGTGACCATGGTGGGAGTGATGGGAACGCACCTCTGCACACATGGTTTTATACACTTATAAAAATAGAGAGGCGTACATTTCTGTGATTTTGTTTTTTTTAATACATACTTGATCTACTTGATCACCCTATGAGAGAGTCCAGATCAAGAAACTGACTCCATAGGAAGACTAGAACTATAAATTATTGACATAGGCTAGAGTAGTAGAATCCTGCAAGCCTGAAAGGTAAAATATTTTAACTTTCCTCCCTTTTATAACTTTCTGAGTCGAGGACGGCCTCCTGCAGCACTCTGGCAGCCAAAAGAGGGCACAGGAGTGCCCCTTATGCCCCATTTTCGGTAACAGAGGCACCATAGTCCATCCTTTGCTATTTGAAGGCCAGCCTCGCAGGCCAGATCTAAGCACCCCGTGGGCCGGATCCATCCCGCAAGCCTTGAGTTTGACACCCCTGATCTATGATAAATCAAAGCAGAATGGCAATCTGCCAGGAGGCTAAAAGTAATGAATTTTACTGTACAGGCGGTTGCACTAAATGATCTCCAAAATTCCATCCAAGCCCTTCGTTCTATGAGTCCACCTTGGCAGCATACTTCAATCAGTGCCATGCCCCTGGGCTCTCATGGCAATTGCCTTTGTTTGGCTGCTGTCCTGGTTAACTTCCAGCCAAACTTTGGCTCAGGGATATCATTTTTTAAAAGTTTAGAAGCTGTAAGTCTAGAGTTTAAAGGTAAAGTAAGGGGTAGCGTGAACTGCTATTTATCTTGGCCACTTACTTCTCCCTGTCTGCTGAAGCTCAGGTGCTACAATTCCACACTGCTGCTTGTTTGTTTTTGTTTTTAAAGGGCCAAAGGAATGACTTTTAAGAAACCCACCTTCCAAGCAACTAGTTGATTTTTTAAAATTGCTGAATCAATCTATAAGAGAGAAACTGAGGAAGAGTGTGCACAAGGCTGGCTTAGATAAAGGGAAGAGCTCCTGAGGAGTTCCCAATGTTACAAGGACATAAGGAGAAGACATTTGAGTGGCAGCTTACTTGTTGGAGACAAATTGTCATGGCACGGGACAAAGTCAGCTTCTAATAGGAAGCATACATGGACCTCCGACGGGATACCAACTCTTGGGCCTACACCTCTTGGGCCCACACAATGTTTACCTCAGTTATGATAAGGCAAATCACGGTGGTCTGCTCAGATGTGGGGCACAGGCTGCCCGAAGAAGGACAGTAACATTAGCATGCAAGTCTGTAGCATGGAGGTATCAGTTTTGTCAACGTCTCCTGCTGTGATTAAACAGAGGGCTATTTTTCCTACATTAATGAAGCTGAAAGATATTTGTTTTGATTCCGTCACTCTCACCTCATTAGGCAAGAAGAGAGCTAACTTATACACAGGGTCAGATTCGCCTGAGGTTCTGCTGACTCTTCCTAAATTAACATGTTAATTCACTGTAATAAAATTCATGATTTACAAAAAGATATCCAACACCTTGATCCATTACATCCCATAATGCTATGGCTTCAGGCTCTGCTCTGTTTACAAAGCAGCTGGACAGAGGACTTAAAGACCTCCACAAGTCACATATGATTCCCTTATGGAACACGTACCATTTTTAGAAGTGGGCTGAAGAGAGTCACTGGAAATTTCATATCTGACCTCTGGCTTCACAGCTATTTCTGGGAAAATGGATTGAAACTGCACAGCTTGTCACCTGCAAATTAAGCAGTTTGGTAGAGTTGGAAGCTAATTTGAAAAGAAGCAGGTCTGTCGTTCTTTGTTTCAGCTTACTTGTTTCACTTTCTAGTTGTTTGTCAGATTAGCAAAATATGTTTTGTCCATTTATTTATTTCTATAAATTCTTACATTTTAAGGAACTATTAACTACACTTGCCATAATCCCATATAACAGGCCAGACTGTCTTGGGTTGCAGGGGATTTTAGTCCACAAACATCGGGAAGGGTACAATTTTCCCAACCCAATTTTAGGAGAAAAAGATATATTTTATGTTAAGCTTCATCTCTGAACTATCAATACCCAAAGGCCCCTACAAGGGCCCCAAACATTTCACCCAGTGGTGGGTTCCTACCGGATCTCTCCTAATCGGCGATCCTGTAGCACCAGCAGCAGAGGTGGGTTCCTACCAGTTCAGACTGCTTTTACAGAGTAGGTAGTAAGTCACTGGTGATGTCATGGAACCAGTTCTGGTCCATGGACGCCGCCATTTTTTCCCCCGATTTTTTTTTTTTGGGGGGGTGTTGAATTTTTTCCAGGTTTTATTTCATCTGCTGAGTTTCTGGCACTGTGCATGCATCACCATCTTGTTTCCGGCTTCTTTTTGGGGGGAAGTTTTAAAAAAAAAATTTGCACTGTGAATGCGTGCTTGTGCGAAATGTGCCCACACCCATAATGTAAAGCCCTCCCACCCGTGCATGCACATGCTGCCCCACCCACGCTGTCCACCACCTGCGCATGCACATAGGCCTCACTGAAGCCTCCATACTTCTGGTTGGCCCATTGTGCCATTTTTTGCTCTCCCCAGGCTTCAGGAAATCATCCTGAATACTGGGGAGGATGAAAATGGCCTCCCCCCCTCCAGAAGGCCGACAATCAGCTGGTGTACTGGAGCTGACAGGGCAACGCCTCGTGTGCCCTCAGATATGGCTCCGTGTGCCACCTGTGGCACGTATGCCATCATGAGTATATACACAACAGATTGAAAAGGCATGTGTAACCCAATCAGGATCTTCATCCTGTGGTAAAAATATTGTTTGTTCCTAAATAAAATAAGAGATATTGTAGAATTTTGCCCAAGCAAGTAGCACAACACTGAGGAGAAAAACTATATTTTTTGAAATGATTGTTGGGTGCCTGCTCCATAAGGGAGGAAGGACCCGGAACAATGGAAAAGCATTTTTATTTTTATTTTACAAAAGTTGAGGCTAAAGGGCAGGAAAGCCTAAGGACCTGATTTGTTGGCCAGTTCTGGGAAAGCTAGATTGGTCCTTGTCCCTCTACCTGAGGTTATTTTTATTTCTATTCTTAGGCAAAGCAGCCCTTTCAGGAGAGGCAACAGAGTTGGGGAAGCCCATTGTGAAGGGGAAGGAATGTTGAGGTAATCAGGGCCATGAGTTTGATTAAGGTTGGAAGGTTGGACTTTACCTACAGCATGTTGAAATTCCCTCGTTCGGCTGCCTTTGGGGGGGTGCCATGAGCTGGTTAGGGGACTTCTATCCTTTGGTCTGGATGGGATCGCAGAGTACTTTCAAGGGGACAGAGAGGGTTGGTTTGGGTCTGACAGAGTTAGGCAAAGCAAAGAGCTGGTTTTGATCTTGGTCATACCCAAAATACTGGGAGCAAAGGGAAAGGAGAACTCTCCATTTTGTTTGTTAAGTTTATTTTCTTCACAACATGAGATACTATATAAAATATAGCGATCGTTGTTACATTTCATATATGCTCGTGTTATACACATCGAGATGCTGTGGCCCAGGGGCTTAAAAGTAAAGATCTGTACTCCGGTGGTTCGAGTACTACCACCAGGTGATGGAGTGAGCACCTGTTACTTCCCTCAGCTCCTGCCCACCCAGCAGTTTGAAAGCATGGAAATGCAAGTAGATAAATAGGTACCACTTCAGTGAAAAGGTAACAACACTCCATGTTTCACCACACATTCTGCACTGCGGCATAATGTCACATGACTGTGGAAATGTCTTCAGACAGTGCTGGTTCGATGGCTTAGAAACAGAAATGTGCACCGGCCCCTAAAGTCGGCTACAACCAGCAGAGTAAAACCAGCAGGAACTCTTTACTCTTTACTTTTACCTTTAATGTTATGCATAGCAATAGCAATAGCACTTAGACTTATATACCACTTTACAATGTTCTACAGTCCTCTCCAAGCATATTTTATAGAGTCAGCATATTGACCCCAACTATTTGGGTTCTCATTTTACCCACCTCAGAATGATGGAAGGCTGAGTCAACCTTGATACATACTGATATACGCACTTTTTTTGTTGATTTGTGTAGCCCTCAGTGGGAAGAGTAGGTACATATTAATGCATTGGCAGATAAAAGGGTATAAACATAAATGAACAAGGATTTTTTGTTACCATTTACCACAATATGGCTTCCTCCTCTTCTTTAAATGGTAGGCACTTTTTTTTTTTATTAAAGGAAAATATATTTGCAATGGACTTGATTAGATCCATGTAGGAGAACAGAAGGGCGTGGAAGGATTGGCATAAGGGTAAACAACTGGCAAATGGTTCATAATTCGGAATCTGCCCCAGTGGCTTTTATGTTTTCACTCCAAGCCTTTCAGAAATTAGAAACTGCTTGCCAGATGTTGTAGTTCTTTTTTTTTAAATGTAATTTAACTGTTAAAAAGTTCAGGGTTATAATATTTTCCTGATGAAAATGTCTGTGCTTTGTTATATGTTTATTGACTATTATAAAGATGTTAGATTTACTGCTAAATGATATTGACAATTTTGGAATATAAAAGAGGCTGGTTCCTCCTCCTTTTTTAAAGGAGAATAAAAAATGGGGAACATCTGGTTGGAACCTTATGTGTGGCATTGGAACAAAAAGCACTTTGGCAACATTTCCCTTGAGTGTGTTCTTGTGAAGAAAGGATACAGCTTGTGTAGCCTGTGCGTGATTAAGTACAAGACCAACTTGCTATCGGAGTAATGTTTAAAGACAAGTCACCAATAAATCCTCTGTGAGGTGGTTAGTGAAGCTAGGCTACCTTAGCTATGAAACAGCTGTTTCTGAAGCAATAACCCAGCTGTTGGCCCAGGGAAGAGATCTTGCAAGAGTTATTAATCATGGCATTAAAACCAGAAATGCAGAGCACTGGAGGAAAGCCTGTGTCAGAGGTTTGAAAGGGCAACAACTCCATCACCAGAAGGAGGGTGATATTCATCATGAAGGATATTTTGCACTTGTCAGCAGGATTGGGTTTGCGAGTCTTGATTGGAAAGATCTCTTCTGTTTCACCTCTTTATTGGAGAAGGCCTGAATCTCCTCTCTTCTTCTCAGGGGATGAAGGAAACCCTTTTGTTCTCATAAGACCTTGCAAAATCTTGCCCGTATTTTCTAGGATCTCATATGACCGAAATTGTTTTCTATCTCCCCGGCCTCTTCCCTCATCAAGATGAATTCAAACGAGCTGTGAGAAAAAGAACTAGACCAGGAAACCAGGATTCAGCAAAGAGTATTTATTGACCCAATACAAACAGTGTATCGATCAAAGACGTTTGCAAACGGTCTTAACCCAGGTAGGATACCTGAGGCTAAGCAATTTATTCATTGAAATACATGAGTTTATATACACTTTCTTTCATACTTTTCCGGATATAATACGCCCCCAAGATAATGCCTCTTATGGGCATTTGTATATCTTTCATAACACTTTTGGCCTAGAACTCTGGTGGTTTCCCAACTATTAGCTTATTTAGTGGAAAGTACCCAG
>JANHFT010006718.1:178907-194470 GCA_032467955.1 Pseudoxenodon macrops | reverse complement strand
GTAGCTTCTTTTCTGGTAATATTGTACTGCTAACCAGAGCATACAAAACATTTGCTAGACCAATTCTCGAATACAGCTGATCTGTCTGGAACCCACACTGCATATTGGACATGAATACAATTGAGAAAGTCCAGAGATATTTCACGAGAAGACTCCTCCACTCCTCTACCCACAATAGAATACCTTATACCACCAGACTTGACATTTTGGGCTTAGACAATTTAGAAGTACGCAGCCTTTGGTCTGACCTAAGTATAGCACATAAAAGTATCTGCTACAATGTCCTACCTGCCAATGACTACTTCAGTTTCAACCACAACAATACATGAGCAAACAATAGATACAAACTTAAGTTAAACTGCTCCAAACTCAATTACAGAAAATACGACTTCAGCAACAGAGTGGTCAGTGCCTGGAATGCACCACCTGACTCTGTGGTTTCTTCTCCAAACCTCCAAAACATTAACCTTAGACTGTCTACTGTTGACCTCACCCCATTCCTAAGAGGTCTGCAAGGAGCGTGCATAAGTGCACCAATGTGCCTACTGTCCAGAGGTGGGTTCCTACCGGTTCGGACTGGTTCTACCGAGTAGGTAGTAGCCCGCTGGTGATGTCACAGAGCTGGTTCTGCTCCATAAGCACTGCCATCTTTTTTTTGAAATTTGTTTTTTGAAATTTTTGGGGTTTTTTTCTTCTGCGCATGTGCAGAAGCTGAGTTTCCAGCACTGCACATGTGTCACCATCTTGTTTTCAGCCTTTTTTATATTTTTGTGGGTTTTAATTCTACTGTGCATGTACGCGCCCATGAGACACACTCACACGGCGCGGGAGGCAGTGAACCGGGGGTGAGGTAAGTTAGAACCCACCCCTGCTAACGTCCCTGTCCTAAAGTCCCCTTTTCCTCGTATCCATCTCATGTATTCATAATCATGTTTATACTTATATCTGTTATCTTATATACTGTATGCTTGACAAATAAAATAAATAAATAAATATTCTCACTGAAAATGGGGCAATCAGCTGATGTGGCTTCATTTTTGTGAAGATTTTAATCAAGCTGAGCCATGTCTGTGAATCTTCTGCCAAGCCTAGCTAAAGAGCTGAGCTAAGCCACGAAGTTTCTGGAGATCTGTGATTTACTGTCAAGTCCTGATTACTAATTCCTGATAAGTAATTAAAAGAGCAGCCAACTTCACACCCGGTCACTTGTTGGGTGACATGAGTGATAGTTCAGTCAGGCCACTGTCATTCGAATGGTTGGCTGAAACTGTGAGGGATAACTTCTTCAAGGTTATGGACTGAAACAAGCATCCTATTTTTTTCTCTCTCTCTCCTCCTGTCTTCCTTACATGCTCTATTGAAGAATTTCTCCAGAGGGAAAAAAAACAAAAATAGCTAAGCTACAGAAAATATTGGGTTGTTTTTTCCCCCCCTTTCACATCCACCTTAATTTAGTAGAAAAGTTTTGAACTTATTCCATTTTCTAATAGTAACCATAAAATATGCAGGCTGATTCTTGTCTCCCTGCCACAAAACATCCCCGATATCAAAAATAATTTGAATGTGATTGATTTGCTTGCATCTGTAGATAGTCTGAATCAGGCTCTTCACAAAGACGCCTGGTAGAAAATCGTAAATCTTGCTTCCCTTCCTAACTTTGTGGTTTCAGTTTAGATTATATTTTCATTAATTCATGCACTATTTTTACTGCCTTGCAAACAACAGTGCAGTGATGAGGGCAATTTTTATTCCTATTTATTCCTATCAGATATTCCCAACCGCCATCCCATCTATTGTGCAATGCGGAATATGGCCTTGCAGTTAGCAAATGCATGCGGCAGCAGCCGATTTGCTACAAGATGATTGCATGTTGTGCTGATGTAAGGATCCTTTGGGCACGATGAAATTTCCCTGTAGCACCATAATCCTGACACTTCATTTCAACTCTGGAAGTGCTGTGTATATGCTCTACTGCTGAGCTGTATCACCTCAACAAATCAGTAGTTACAGTTATTTCCTTGTTGCCTGAAACTTGGACTTTGCAGTTATTTGCTATCTACATCAGCGTCTAAAGGGGGGGGTAATTATGCCCCCCAAAGCTTAGCAATCTGATCCGTAATTGCAACATACATTCTGAACCCAGAGAAATCACACAAAAGTCATAACCAGAATGTCAGGTTGGAGCTCTTTGACTGAAACAATCCTCTCAAGCAATTTGCCGTAATGATGATTTACTTCTGAGTAAACCTGCATCAAATTGGGCTGTTAAGACATTGCATGGAATCTTGCTGCAGCTGTTCTGATAACTATCCTGGGGTTTGCTGCCTGACTGATGAAGTGTCATCACCCCATAAATCATGAGTTATCCTTCAGGAGCAGCTTTATCTCTCATTTAGTGTGAAGTAGTCTTGATGAGCTGATAAGTATTTGGTAAAACCTTGTTTCCCATCCTAAGGTGCAGTGTTAGCAATAGAGA
The DNA here is from genome assembly GCA_032467955.1 of Pseudoxenodon macrops. Taxonomy (NCBI): domain Eukaryota; kingdom Metazoa; phylum Chordata; class Lepidosauria; order Squamata; family Pseudoxenodontidae; genus Pseudoxenodon; species Pseudoxenodon macrops. Next base: position 191,994 of record JANHFT010006718.1, on the reverse strand, counting down.
AAATAGGCTTTCATAATCACAGATCACACTCATACGATCACACAGAGACATCTAGCAAAAAGGTACAAAATGTTTTCTTTGCAGGCTGTGGATTTTCACATAGTCCTACAAAACATTCAGATCAATGATTTATGGATTGCTGGCACTGTGATTTGTTAAATGCAGACAGAGAGCTGGCTGGACCGCCCCTGTTCTACGTTGGCATCAAAAATGGTTCAATATCAGTCAAAATTTAAAGGTAGCAGCTTTGGGACATAAAAGAGGAGGTTGATGCATTTCTTCAATTCGTTACCATAGGAGGGAAAAAACCATGCTCCCATCCTGGCAGGATGATAAAACTCATGTGAATGCTTAGGCTAAGAGTGTAAGCATGGCAGCTTATCCTGAGAAAATTGCTATGAATATTATTCCTTGCAATACTCAGAGGTTCTCACCAAATTTGGAGCCTATCAAATTGGCCTTTTTCATAACATTTCAAATTGAAGTTGCAGCTGGTCCTTGGACAGAGGAATAAATCTTAAGGGTTTTTTTGCTTCAGCGCTCAGGCCGTTTCTGTGACTGACACACCGACTAGCCACCCATCATTGAAAGCAACACTGCTGTCATAAATTTAATCCGTGTGCTGTAATTAATTACGTATTTCCTTTCCCTGGGATTTAAGTGGCTGCTCAGATTGCTGAAATGGATTTTCTAAATGTACAGCCACACCTGCCTTGAGAGGGAGAAATTATTTTGAAGCTGTTCAAGGGTAGCCTAGCCTTATATTTCAAGGCTGGGGAAGCAGCAGAGCCATCTCAATTCAAATAGCTTACAATCGGATTAATTTAGGGAGAAGACGGGAGTGAGATCATATGTCAAGGAGATGGTGATGAAATGAGAGCAGTCCAATAAAATAATTTGAGATATTTGGCAGGGGACATGAAAAGCCCCAGTGAAGTACACTGAGAAAGAAACACTGAAATAGTCCAGGCAATGTAGGATCGTGTTGACATGTGTTGGAAGAAATATCCATCTGGTTCAGTTTCAAGCCAGGAGAAAGGTGCTGGGGACAAAATGGAGGCTGATTGGAAAGATGGTTTAACCACATAGGTTTTGGGCAGCTGACCGCATGGAATTGAGAGTGAGGGGTTTTTATACCTTCTCTTGGGCTTTGCACTTGAGCTTCCTATTCCTGTGCAAGACCATGTATTCTATTGGCTGTTGTCAGACCCCCATGGGGCCATGTAGGGGTTATGTAGAGGTCATAGCTGGTTTGATAGGTTGCCTGAGCTAAGTTTGGTTGAAGTTTGGAGGGTGATGCAATGTCCTTAGGCGATTGTGCAATGTAGTGAGCTCTGCTGCTAAATGGTAGTGGGTTAATCCTGTTTTGTCCTGAAGGGCTATGTCTTAATCCCATCATCCTGGAACTGAAGGTCATTTGTTTTGTAGATAGGCTTGCCCAATCTTTCTCAATGGACACAAAATATCTGCTGGGGGCAGGGAGCTGGGGCTCTGAGTTTCTGTCTCCCTTAAGATTCTTTTATTTCTTTTTTAGGGGAAATATTTTATACTGCCTATGTTAATATTCCTCAAAATATTTCATTCTTCTAGGAAAGGGTTGGTGGTGGCTTCCTACGAATGAGATATGTAAGATTTGGAAGAAAAAGCTGCTGGAGCTAAAAGAAACAAAATATGAAACGGCTGACCAGAAATTCTCATCACTATCCTCTTGAGCATAATGTAAATTAAAAGAGACTTATTGATCAGCTTAGGTTTGCAAAGCGGACAATTCCTATTGACTTTGCCATCCTTGATTATTTATTTATGAAATTTATATGCTACCCATCTCACTCTGCAAAACGACTCTGGGTGGCTTATAATTAAAAGCTTATGAGCAAAGGCATTGTTTGGAGTACGCTGGTAATGCAAAAACAGCAAAGAGCTGGTTTAAATTGGTTTAAAACCAGGCCATCTCTATCTACATACAGATAGTCCTCGACTTACAGCCATTCGTTTAGTGACTGTTCAAAGTTACAACGGCCCTGAAAAAAAGTGACTTATGACCCCTTTTCACACTCAACACTATTGCAGCATCCCCTTGGTCACATGATCGAAATTCAGATGCTTGGCAACTGGCATGTATTTATGACGGTTGCAGTGTCCTGATGTCGTGTCATCAACTTTTGACAAGCAAAGTCAATGGGGAAGCCAGATTCACTTTACAATCTTGTTATTAACTTAACAGCTAGCCAGATTCACTTAACAACTGTGGCAAGAAAGGTTGTAAAATGGGGGCAAAACTCACTTAACAACGGTCTCACTTAGTGACAGAAATGTTGGGCTCTGTTGTCACAAATCAAGGACTTACCTATACTTGTCAGTCAGAGGTGGTATTTACCGGTTCTCCGAACTACTCAAAATTTACGCTACTGGTTCTCCAGAACTGGTCAGAACCTGCTGAAACCGAAATGTGGAGCAGGCTCAGGAATCCTGGGAGTTGAAGTCCACAGGTCTTAAAGAGGCCATAGTTGCCCATCTCTGCATAAGAGGTTTTTTCCCCCCAATATTCCCTCATCTGGGATACTAATGAATAATCTTCTGATCTCAATTCTTTAATTCCAGGCCTCTTTCCTCAAAATACCACAAAGTTTCCAGTTTTTAAATGTCACAAAATATCAGCAGAGTATGAAAGACGAGCAGCAAGTCAATAAATGTTTATATTCTGGACTTGATGTTCTTTTTTATTTATTTTACAGGAGAAGGAAGGAGAATTAACCCAGCACTTCATCTTCATTTTAAAACAAAAGGGAGGATAGGATGGAGAGAGACAGAAATAAGCCTTAGGGAACACATTCATTGGAAATATTGATTACCATAAAGTGCAATTTTCTAAAAAATAAAAAAAGTAAAGTATACAAATACAATAAAAATGATTTGAAATTCTTTGGGAGACAGATCACTTTTTTTTTTAAATGATGGACAGTGTTATAATTAAAAAGCTATCAACAATCTGGGATTTTCAAAAGTACTTTGTCACCTGAAGCACATTCCTTGTAATTATCTTTTAGGCTTTAAGCTAGATCACCATTAACCTATGAAGAAGAAGGGTTACTATGCTTTCTGGTGTGAGAAATTGTATCATCATGTAAATTAAACCCCGTTAGGCAGTCAAATTGGATTTGGGAAAATGATTGGGTATTAAATCTAGTCATGGATGCTCTCAAAGAGCCGAAAAATATGAGCCACTAAAAGGAAAGGAAAGCCTTGGAAAGCGTTAATTTTTCTCCTCCAAGCGTTCTTTCCCTCTGAATATTTTTCCTCTTAAATTTTTACAACTACTATATAGGGACATTGTTGACATGTTGGTCTCCATAAGATCCCCCCCCAATCTTCTCCTAGAGAATGCAAAATGAGTTGACCCCAAGCCAGATTGCTATAATACCATTACAACTCTCCACTACGAATCTTCCAGCAAGCAATTGTCTTGGTGAATACGCAAATATTCCCACAAGCAACAAAAAGTAAAATACAAGCATCAGAATATTCTACTGATTAAGAAACAAAACTTCAGTGTTATTCAGCAAAACCATTTTTTTTCTTCTCACCATGCAATTCTAGCCTTGCACATTAACCGCTATTCTGCTCTGGCTCTCCTTATTCAAATAATATTTAACTGCATTTAAAAAAAAAAGAATTTATATGTTAGGAATTGTAATGAGGTCTTAAGGCTATTGTTATGCAGTCAAATTTGAAAAAGAAATACATATCGCTTGTAGAAATATTTGCATACTGTTTCTATATATTTATCAGAGTAGCTTGTTAGTCTGTTGAAGCAGTCGTAATTTACTAAACTTTCCTGCTCATTTCATAAGACATCTAGAGTACAATGCTGAGGTGGGATGTATACATACATCCTTTGGTCTCAAGGTAACAACACCATACACCAGAAACAGACTGTGGATCATCAAAGCTTTTGCTGTAAATGAATTCATCTAAGAACCACTGTACTTTTTTCCACCCATTTCTGGACACTGCGTGTTTAAGTGATGCTGACTGTGATGGGGATGCACAGATCTCTGTTGTTAGGCAGGAAGCCCCACAACAAGAAGCTGCCAATCATATTTTCTCTCTACAGAAAAAAGGAACACATTTGTGGCAGCCCTGCATTTCAACTGTGAGGTTTGTTTCATCTGTTTCATAGAGTATCATCTTGGGTCACGATGATGGTTGGAAAGTATAGATGCACATACTGTCACATAGCAAAGGTCATATTTTTCCTGATAGATGTTCTCAGATACAAATAGTGTTCATGGCTCTACTCCACATCGCTGCAAAACATTTGATAAGTAAATAAGCTTTTACTTCTAAACGCATTGTAATTGCATACATCTGTGAAAAGACAATATTTTAAAAGAGGTTCTCATTGTATTCTTAACTAAAAATTAGAAAATAATTTTGTGGATTTACCAGGTAAAAACAAGGGTTCCTTGTTGTGGTTTGACTGGGACCAGCTCAGTGTTACACCTCTTCTTCTGACTGGTTTAATTGGACCTATTGTGTTCAGCTAACCCATATCAAGAATTTAGTTTTTTTCATCTATGTGCCAGAAATGATATGGAAATTTATTTATTCAAAAAGCATTGTATTCAATGCTTGCTAAATCTTATTTTCTCGGGAAGTGAGAAGTCAAGGACATGTTGGATAAATTCATTCCGTCTCAATGGATCTTAGATTAAGTAGACTTTTTAGTATTATTTTGTTGTTGTTGTTGTATGCCTCTCAGATAATGCGAATAAGGACCCTCAGTTTAAAATGCTGCTTCCTTTTGTTTGGTTCTTATGAGACTGCATAGATCGGGAGTGATAAACACCATAAATAGAATTGGCTTCTCAGCATACAAAGCTGTGCATGATATTTAATTGCTTCCCTGACACACATATACACTCTCCATACATGTAAGTGCTGAGGACTATGAAAGTGCCATTATATCCCTGGTATAAACCTGCCAAAAACATGATGTACTCAAAAATCTGTTGTAGACATGCTGTACTTCTGTTGAACAACACCCTTGCCTAAGATGACACTGCCATACTTCGCAGGAAACATCTTGTCTCTTGCTAATACAATGTCTGTAGCAGAGAGTTGTGTCATTTTGCCACAGGATGTGCAATGGGTGCTTTATTTCTCAACAATTAATAGGATGAGATCAGGTTGCTTGTAAATTTAAAGCTGCAACAGGCAGCTCATATTTTAAGATGTAGCCTTTTCTTTGGAGGTGCTAGCTGAAAGAGACATAATCTGCCAGCATTTTAGTGGCCTATCGCCAGCAGTGAGTCTTTGCTTTCAATTTGTAGAAAAAGGATAATTGAGATTGTGTGCACAACAAATCAGAGGATGCCTCAGTATCATATAAACCTTTAATAAGCCTTAAAATTCAAAGCCAAGGCACACTGAAGCAAATTGCAAAAGGGTACAATTAATTTGTACACGAAAGAGGGGAAAAACCCCTCTAATATGCTATTAACATGATTCTCCCACTCCCTCACAAAGCCATTATTTATGAACTTAGTCGAAAAATGACAAAAGTATTTGTAGGAGAAAAAGAGGTATAAATATTCTCTAAAATGATTTAGTTAACTCTTGGTTGTTGCCTCGGCAATAGAACATTGAACTGACAATATCACAGGAAATAAAATCTTGTTAAAATGAGAATAAAAGGCATCGATGCTAAAGACATTGTGATCCTTAATGTTACCTGAACATAATTATTTTTAAAACATGGCTCTTTATGGGAACAGAGAAAGGGTAAGTAACTAAATGTTATAATTGTTTAGGAACAAGGAAAAATGAGAGGCAGTGTGGGGCAATGCTTAAGGGGCCAGACTAGGAGTAGAGAGACTTGGGTTCTAGTCACTCTACTCCTACTCTAGTCTGATTTCAGGCAGCCTCGCAACAAGACGACTGATAAAGAAAACCACGTGTTTAATCAGTGATAAGCTTTGCTGTACTGCAATACATGCAGTCTCCCAAATAAGTAGAAAAGATTTTAAGAACAAGAATCTAAAAAAGAAAAAAAACTTGCCACCTAATATCTCCTGAAGCTATGAATAGGAAAGGTTTGGAAAATTAGGACTAGGTAAACCATCTCAAACAATACAAGCCGTAGAGCTTACTATAATAGCATTGCCAAAAAGGCATTAAGAGTTGTTAACCTAATTTTATGAAGCTTCTTCTCCAGTAGCATTGTACTGTAAAGTAGGGCATACAAAACCTTTGCCAGACCAATTCTCGAATACAGCACGTCTGCCTGGAATCCACACTGTATATCGGATATTAATACAATTGAGTGAGTCTAGAGGTATTTCACGAGAAGAGTACTCCACTACTTTGTTTCCAATAGAATACCTTATGCTACCAGGCTTGAAATGTTGGGCTTGGACAACCTAGAACTACACCGACTATGGTCTGACTTAAGCATAGTACACAAAATTGTCTGCTACAATGTCCTACCTGCCAATGATTACCGCAACAATACATGGGCAAACAATAGATACAAACTCAAGATAAACTGCTCCAAACTCGATTGCAGAAAATACGACTTCAGCAAAAGAGTGGTCAATGCCTGGAATGCGCTACCTGATTCTATTATTACATCCTCAAACCCTCAAAACTTTAACCTTAAACTGTCTACCATGGACCTCACCCCATTCCTAAGAGGTCTGTAAGGGGGCATGCATAAGCACACCAGCGTGCCTACTGTCCCTGTCCTACCATCCCATTTATTTGTACTCATTTCCTGTGTTCATGTCCATGTTTATACTTATACCTGTTTTCTCGTTCATGTTTGACAAACTAAATACATAAAATAAATAAAAATATCTCTGAATAAATTCATTTGGGATGGGAGGAACAAAGGTAACTAGCAGAAAGTTAGTGTCAACACAATATTATTTTGTGTGAACAAGCTAAGATTTCTAACCAATATGAGAAAAGCATGATGGAATGTGCACCTGGAGTTGCTGTGGAGGGAGGATTTTGGCAACCCAAAATCTTCCCAGAGAGAGGCCCAGATTAAGAGACTATGCAGTTCCAACTTAGATGGGGAGAAAGTGGAAAAAAATCAGAGTATCCATACCATAGAATCTCTCAAGATAGATCTAGTAGAGTTCTATAGGTGGTTCTTGATTTACAGCCATTTGTTTAGTGACCATTCAAAGTTACAACAGCACTGAAAAAGTGACTTATGATTGGTTTTCACAATTAAGACCATTGAAGCATCCCCATGGGCACATGATCAAAATTCAGGCATGTGGCAACTGGCTCATATTTATGATGGTTGCCGTGTCCCGAGATCATGTGATCACCTTTTGTGACTATCTGGCAAACAAAGTCAATGGGGAAGCCAGATTCACTTAACAACTGTGTTACTAACTTATCAACTGCAGTGATTTGCTTAATAACTGTGGTAAGAAAAATCATAAAGTGGGGTACAAATCCCTTGGCAAATGTCACGTTTAGCAACAGAAATTTTGGACTCAATTGTGGTTGTAAATTGAGGAGTACCTGTAGCTTTACTCTGGCAAGATTTTGTCCATTCAGGAGTAAGCAAATAAAGGGAGTGGGTTGGGTTAGAACGGGGGCCTGCAACCTGTGGCTCTGGAGCCACATGCGGCTCTTTGAGCCCACTGCTGTGGCTCCCTGTTGGGTGATCCCATCACTGGCTGGCCTCGCCCCTCACCCTCCTCTCCCAGTCACTCCTTGCCTAGCCTGATAAGGTAAGTGCAATGGTGGGGGATGGAGGGCGCTTTTCAATGAAAGCCCTATGTGTGTCTGTGTGTGTGTCTGTGTGTGTGTCTGTGTCTGTATATCTCTCTGTCTTTATCTCTGTGTCTCTTCTCTCTTGGGGCTCTTCGCTACTCCTTTTCTTTTTTCTTGGCAACTTTATGGAAATCTGAGCTGACTAAGGATTGAGCGCAAGCCGCAGTGGAGGTTTCACTTTGGGCGAACCACCTCTTCCATTTCCTTCTCCTCTTGCGACCCATGGCCAGCTGTGGTGGGGCTGGGAGGGTGCACATGAGTGGGAAGTGAGTGATGTCAAGTTGGCCATGCCCACCCAGATTTTGTGGCTCCTGATGTTTTCTTTTCTGTGGGAAACGGGACCAAGTGTTTAAGGTTGCAGACCCCTGGGTTAGAAGAAGAAGAAAAGAGGTCAAGTGACATTGTCAAACAATTCCCAAGGACCTGATTTAGCCCCAAGCAGGCTGTTTCACATAGTGTTAAACATTGCTGTGTTTGGGGAACAGAAGCTCCAATTTAAAACAAACAAACAAACCTTTTTGCCAACATAACCCTCTGACAACTAAAGCTGGGGAAAATGAAATCTTCCATAATGAAATTCACTGAACAGGCTGAATAGACCTGTTCAGTACTTCTTCAGTACACTGATTTGACTGCCCACCTGGTGAATGGGAAAAGAGATAATGAGGTTGTGTGATTCTTGCCTTGTGATTCCAGTCTTGTGATTCAGTCAGCCTTGTGATTCAATCTGCCTTGTGATCTAATCAGTTACAAGACCAACCAACCACCCAGGACCTATACAAATAAACAAGACACTTCAGTCACTGATGATGTTACCTAGTTGGGCAATGAAACATCTGCAGGAAATTAACCAAGCTCAGAGAGCACTAAGAACTCATTTCAACCCTGAGCTGCAAATATTATCCTTTAGTGGTATATACACACAACTTCCTGTGCCCATTTCCCTCTTCCCCTCCTAGATCCGCAAAGGCATCTACAAGTAGTCCTCATCTTATGACTTGTTGCTATTTGGAGTTATGATGGACCCTCCAAAAATGCAAATAAGAAAATTCTGATGGCCACCCCTCCACTTTGGGTACTCAGCAACTGGCCCATATTTACAGCCCTTTGCAATGTCCCATAGCCCCATGATGACAATTTATGAAGTTTTTGCCAAAAATGGCATTTACTTCCTGTTTCCAGTAAAGAACACCCATTGGAGATAACAGATTTGCTTAATGACCATAGCAAAAAAAAAAAAAGAGGTCATAAAATTGTGTTGATCACCTGATGGCCTATTTAATGACTTATGACTGTAATTCGGGGCTCATTTATGGTTGTAAGATAAGGCCTACGTGTAATATAAACGGATGGTGAAAGAACTGTGTAGGTTCTCTGTATGTCTTTGCACCCTAATAATTCAAACGCAAGTCTGTAATGATGCACATTTCATCATTTGGCCCCACTTAACTTTCCTTTCAGTTGTGGTTTGTATCGTATTACAAACCACATCTTTTTGTTTAAACGACTCTAGGAAACACTGCAACCGGCACTACAGAAACGACAGGAGGCTCATCGTATTAAGATGATATCCTTTGAAAGTCTTCCTTGGGGGGACATGTTCAGAGTTCTAATCCCTGTTTCCTAAGCAGCCGAGAAAGAATCCAGTTATTTATTTATTTTTCTCTCCCTGATCCCCTGGCTGGATTTAACAGAAAGATAGAATAAGATAAGGCTTGATCTTTCAACCTTTCAGCTGCTTCACTGGCCAGGGCAGACTTTGCTCTCAGCGTGAATCTTTTCCATCATCACCTGAAATTCTAAGCCTGGGTCCATGTATCTACTTTTATCCTAAGAGCAGAAGTCCTGCTTTTATCCCTGTCAGGCAAAGCTTTGGAAGAGAAAGAGCTGCTCATTAAGGTATTTTAAGCAGATAGATTTTTTTTTTTTTTGAAAAAGCGTACCCAACCAAAAGAGATTCTTTACAATTGACAGCTGGTGAAATGCTTTAGGTGGTGACATTTGCCTGTTAAAATATTCCCACTTCTGCCATCTGCTCCACATCATTTTTCTTTTGGGTTTTCAAAATTATGCAGGGCTGTCCTCAGAAAGTGACCTTATGACTACCGACATAAAAAGAATGCCTTGCTTTTATCAAATTGTATGTAATGGGAATATGATTACAGAATATGTTGCCGCCTTCTTAGGCCCCAAAAGCAAGGTGTTTTTTTTTCTCCCTCCATCTTTTCTTTCTTCTGTAACTGATTTCAATTGCTATTTCCTATTATGACACTTGTAATTCTATACAGCAATCTAAACCTGAAGATTTTGACAGACCTCAGTAAGTTCCATAAATCCATTATATTGTTCCGAATAGAATTTAAATTGGCAGAACTGTGCTAAGCACCAGAATAAATGCTCTAAGAACATCTCTTCTTCTAGAATGAGAGCTGCAAATGGTTTTATGAATCATTAGCTCTGATACAACATTCCTACCTGTTTTGGAAAGCAATTGTGGATTAATTTCTTTTCATCTGTGATATGATGTGAATGAGTTTTGACCAAGTAAGTAGAAGTCCAACACAGTTTATGACCAACAGATGTTTTAAGTATTGCAGTAACTGGTTTCTTGTCTTCTTCAATAAAAAGAGAGACTCGGGCTGTTAAAGCTATAGAAATTAATGTTCCTAACTATGCTTTTTACAGTGTCTTCTTTATACGCAGTAAGCCATTGTTTATATAATTATGGTTTGCTGAAAGAGGTACAAAGGGCTGGATGCAAATGAGCCGTAAATTAGGCCCATAAACTAGAGTTGCCTGAGTTCTAAATCATAAACTACATGGCATGTAATTTTATTCTCACAACACTGTTCCTACAACCCTGTCAAATTCCATTTTCTACAGTATCTACAATCAGGGAAAAATAATCTGCTGTGTATGGTTTCATTTTTTTCTCTGAACTATGTTCTACCTCAGAGGTGTCCAGCCTTGGCAACTTTAAGACCTGTGGAATTAAAGTTCAGGTCCAGAAGCCTGGCTGGCTGGGGAATTCTGAGAGTTGAAGTTCACAACTCTTAAAGTTGGACATCCCTGGTCTACCTGTTGTGTGGGATTTTAGTGTATGTCAGTTTTGTTTACTGTAGGTGTCACCAACCTTTCAGACCTCAGGGACCACTAAATTCATTATTTTAAATCTCGTAGACCACTAATATGATCTGCCTAATGACTGGCTGGGTGGGCGTGGCTAGGTGCTTTTGTGACTGGGTGGGTGTGGCCAACTCAATATCACTCACGTTGAGTGGCATCTCAACCGGCCTCTACTTGCTCCTACCCTCCCAGCCACTCCTCACCTGCCTGCCCGGGCAACTTAAGGCCTCAACAGGAAGCAGTTGTTGGAGCTAAGCAGCCACTACGAGAAAGAGTTGGTAAAACAGCTCAGTTCAAATTGGATCGGACCGAGAAGGATGCTCATCAGAAGCACTCTGCTTTCCAAGCAGAGGGAAGATCTGTGGAAGTGCAAGGCCAAGTACCAGTGCCTGGAGGCTCAGCGGGCTGAGATGGTCAGCCACTTCCAGGCCATGATGCAGTCCCACTGGAACAAGGCTCCCAGTGTCTTTGACACCAGGTGCACTTCCCTTCAGCCTTCGCCAAAAGCCCCACACCAGGAGGCTGAAGCAGACCCCAAGTTGGAATTTCTGCCCCCCTGCAACCAGGACAAAAAGACCCCGAAGGGGGAAACTCTCTGCAGCAACACAAAGATTCATTGCACATATCCGACCCAGAAGCCATAGTTTGAGGACCCCTGATTTAGTGCAATATAAAAAATGCAAATCATTTTTCTGTGGACCACCAAAATTTTCTCGCTGACCACCAGTGGTTCATGGACCACCAGTTGGTGACCGCTGGTGGTTAGTGGGTTGGGCTAGATGTGGGAGAAGACTGAGGTTCACCTTTAGCCTTGGAAGTTCAAGTGGGTAACTTTAGACCGTTATTCTCTCTCATCCCAACATATCTCACAAGGGTGGTTATGTGAGAAAAAACAAGAAATTATATAACTATCTACTTGAGGTCCTGGGTGAAATGTGACTATAAAGTTAGTGGTGAAAATAATGTTTCTGTCAGGAGAATACTAACAAAGTTTTACAACACTAGCCCTTTTTCTCAATTTAGGTGTTTCCATTATATGATTTAATGGGAGGGAGGGTTTGTTTAGTCCTGTGCATGACTGGTTCTGTTTGGGATTAAGTTTAATCTCCGGTTAATTGACTGAATCAATTAATTGTTTTTTGACGTTTGCATATCACACTAATTCTCCCCACCGATCTGATTGAAGAAGTGCAAATAGGGCCAATGGCTTGATTCACACATCACATTAAGACATTACATGCTTTACTTTATTTTGCTTTTATGTTGTACCAATTCAGGACTGAATTTTGACTGTCATTACTGGAAACATTAATATCCTTCTTTGAATACATATTGTCAAATGAGCCATATACATTAGTGAAATTTCCTCAATGCATTAGTTTGACTTTCATATAAATTTCCTAAATAAATAAATAAATACAGTAATAGGTGATGGTCTAATTAATGGCAGTGTTAATGTGGAAGGAAGATGACTGAGTTTTGAACCTATGGAATACTTGAAACATTTTCTAGTAAGTAATGATCGTATTATGTTTCCGAGATGCAAAGAACAAAGAACTGCCTGTTGTACCTTTCATGGTTAATGTTGAGGAATTAACCAGGATTCTTTGTCTTTGGAGAAAATTGCAAGCCAAATCTGGCATTGAGTTTGCTGCTGTAGTTGCAGGATAGATCACACAAAAGTTTGCTCCACTTTGCAGTATACAGCATATTTGGGATTATTGCATCAGCCACCATTCTCTCTCTCCTCTGAGATTCAGTGCTGGAGTTTGCTTAATTATAAGGGAAGCATCTTAGTTTAGAAAGATGCAGAGTTTAGTTTCTGCTGTAAGAGTGATGATGTGGCAAATCAAATAGAGAAGTATGTGCACGGAGAAGCTTTTCCAGAGAAAGCAAGCTGGAGCACTGTAGCTGAAGCTGTTCGTCTGTCTACCTACCCTGTTTCCCTGAAAATAAGACCTCCCCAGATAATAAGCACAATCAGGCTTTTGAGTGCATGTGCTAAAATAAGCTGTCCCCTGAAAATAAGCCCTCCCCAAAACACAGCAGCAGCCATGAAATGATCATGCTCGCCGCCTCCTGCACTTCAAAAATAATAAGATCTCCCCGAAAATAAGGCCAAGCGCTTATTTCGGGGGTCAAAAGAAAATAAGACCCTGTCTTA
>JANHFT010006718.1:139083-161423 GCA_032467955.1 Pseudoxenodon macrops | reverse complement strand
AGGTCCTCAATGGAAGGCAGGTTGGCAGTAATTATTTTTTCTGCAGTTCTAATTATCCTCTGAAGTCTGTGTCTGTCTTGTTGGGTTGCAGAACCAAACCAGACAGTTTTATGGAGGTGCAGATGACAGACTCAATAATTCCTCTGTAGAAGTGTATCAGTAGCTCCTTGGGCAGTTTGAGCTTCCTGAGTTGGCGCAGAAGGAGCATTCTTTGTTGTGCTTTTTTTGATGACGTTTTTGATGTCATGTGGGGGAATTTGCTGGAGAAAGCAATTGTGTTCTGAAGAGTTAGCAGTAAAAGGAAGCCAGGCTGCTAAAGAACATAGTGGGGAGGCCATCAACAAAGCTGATACCAGCCAGAGCATAGAACAACTCAAAGTAGTACACAATCAGAAGGTGTGAAAATACCTGGCCCATAGAATTGTCAAGAGTCACACATGACTGAATGGATATCATCATCATCATCGGGTAAAATGCTGCTCCAATGTTCTGTTTACCAGGAAGTGTCATGTGATCAAAATTCAGACGCTTGGTAACTAACTCATGTTTATGACAGTTGCAGTGTCCCGGGGTCATGTGATCGCCTTTTGCAACCTTTCGACAAGCAAAACCAATGGGGAAGCCAGATTCCCTTAACAACTGGGTTACTAATTTAACTGCAGTGATTCACTTAACAACTGTGGCAAGAGAGGTCATAAAATGGGACAAAATTCACTTCACAATTGTCTCATAGCAACAGAAATTTTGGGCTCAATTCTAGTCATAAATCAATGATTACCTAATTCCCATCGTACTCACGATTCAAATAACCACCTATGCGTGATTCAGTTTGTATTGCAACACCTGGTTTGCTAGATGACTATCTCACATTTGCATAAGGAACTTAAGGTGCATGAAAAACACTTTTCACTAATTGTGAGGTAGAGTGGGCTGAAAAAAGAGTGACTATAGTGGATGGTGGAATTGTACTTGGAGTTCCCTGGTCTAATTCCAACACCTCAATTACTTCTCAGTACATACTTTGTTCCAGAGAATAAAGAAGCTTCTTTTACCCTAATCGTAACAATAAGAGGTATCAAAAATAAGTGGAACAGCCATTTAACTCTTTCAAAGAACCCCATCTTAGAAAATTGCTCTGTATTATAATAATTTAAAAATAATGTGCCAGCTATCATCACTATATTATAGTGGGTAAAATCAAATATAATTGAATGTAATGTCCCTGTGCTACTGACAGATATCAGATTAATGTTGGAATCAAAGTCTCAATGGGAATCATTGAGATTGAACTAAAAATCACTGAGAGCTAATCAACTGTTTACTCTTAACTGTTTACTCTTAACTGTTTACTCTTAGCGGTGCTAACGATGATTAGTAACTATAATATTAAACAAATGATTAGATCTATAATTGTTGACTATTTATGATATACAGATATTTTTTGAAGGAGTTGAATGTGCAGTTGAATGTGCAGTATGTGCAGTGTGCAACAAATTTAGATTCTGGAATTTCTAGATGATATATCTATTTGGACACCTCTCCAAGTAGAGAGATATGTGACAAAGAAAGTGCAGTAACTTTCTCAAGCCAAGATAAAAAATAACGTTTGACTTAATTCCGGAACATGTGAATAATGTTGACATTTACTATATCTCATATATAGATAATGGTCTAGAATAGGGGCCAGCAACCTTAAACACTCAAAGAGCCACAAAGGTCCTAACCGGAAGCCCCCCGTTCAATTCTGGAGCTGACCGAATGTCCGGTTTCCGGTTTCCATAGACTCTCCACCTAACATGGTGTTCTTTTTCCTCTACCAGTCCTAACAAAGCCCTATCAATTGTGGAGCTGACCAGAAAACCCACCCTTTGCCATAGAGTCTCCGCCTGGCATGCCCTGCTTCCCCCCCAACCGAACGCTCCTCTCAAAATTGTGGTGTCGACTGGCAACAGGGAGCCGCAGCAAAGGGATGAAAGAGCCACATGCGGCTCCGGAGTCACAGGTTGCTGACCCCTGGCCTAACAAAGGAAATGAATTTGTGTTGCTGTATTGTATTATTGTATATGACAATGTATTGTATTTCATTTGTATCAATATATTTACTCATACTCATTGCCTGGTGGATTGACATAAAGCTATATATTCATATGCCCAGTATATGAATAAATTAATTTTCTTCTTTTTAGTTTCAAAAATTTAAAGCAAGCAGAGATCTTGAAAGTGGTGACTGTACTATATTTCTTGGTCAATTTCTATGAGATTATATAAAGCAGTCAATTGTCAGGAGAGAAGGAGGTGTACTAAATTAGGAAGGTTCCCTTCTGACCTTCTTTCTGTACCCATTATACAGCTGTGGGCTACATCCTCTCCTATCTCACCATTCCCTACAAAGAAACGTGGCACTCCCCCAAGGTCTTTCTCGCAAATCATTACATCTCTTTTTTCCTTTTGTGTTGTTTTTCCAAACCATTGCACGAAATGATTGGAAGCACTGCTTGTAGAGTTCACCATTGCCTTGGGGTTAACTAATTAGAGATACTTTGGGATCATTCCGCATGCTACAGATTTTCTAATGCTATCCCCGCCAATAAAAGCTTATGGGTTACCTATCATATGTTGATGACACAGTATTTGTTCAGTGTTCCCAAGAATATGGTATGGGAGAGTTGTCAGGTAATATTTTTGCACTGTTCAGGGATTTTTCAAGGTGGGCAGTTTTTTCTGCTTCCAGCACTACATATAAGTTCATATAAGATGGTGGCTTTACCAAGCTGGCATCCATCTTCTAACTCATAGAATAGTTGTAGTTTAAGATTATTCTGTAAAATGTACTCTGAATGCCCAGTAAAAGCTGCATAAGAATAAAGTATATTTTACAACGTTATGAGGAAAGTACTGGCAATTTTACTTTTCAGAAAAGTAGGCCAAACATATGATTGAATAATAACTTTTTCCCCCTGTCTTCATTCTGTGCTAAACCACAAATTGACTTGTTAGAATTTGTCTTTCTTCAATTCAAAATATAGCCCTAAAAGAAAGCTTAATTTTCCAGGGATCCTTGCATTTAAAAATACCTGGTGAGTCAATTACAGAGTTATATTATGGAACATATGAATGTACTTGGAGAAGAAAGAGATGAAGATAAGTTATTTAATTCAAGTCAGAGGTTGCTATTTTTTTTAAAAAAATGTTCAGTCCAAAGAAATAGGGTTGAAGCACCCAACGAGATAAGACAAATAGAATGGTAACATTAAAAGGATAATATTAAAGGTCTGAACTTGTATGAATTTACAAGCAGCATGAATGTTAGGGCTTACATCTTTTCATAAATGACAACGCTAGAATGAAATTCTATTCAGCATGAAGAAAGCAATAAAATCAGACCTTTAAGTCTTTGAAATTTGAATGCTTCAATAGACTGTGGAACTAACCATTGCGGGACTTCTATTCCAACCTGAATGAAGAATTACATATCCAAGCACACGCAAAGGAAATTAGATTTTAAAAAAAATCCTTGACCAATTCTAGAACTGGAAATTCATACATTCTTTTTATATACATAATGAAATCTGTGTGGGTATACTTCGTTCCCCCACCTCCAGGAAAAGAACTAGGGACTTGAATTTAGACTTCCTCATTCTCTTTCCCCCAAAATAAGGTGATTGGTGGTGTTTTTAATGTTTTAATTGTTTTTGCCTTATGTAAATATTTCATATTTTCACTGGACTCTAAATAACTTCAAAACAGGTGTGATTTGAATGTTCCAGCTTATATTCACATACGAAGTACCCTGTCTGCTATATATTGAGGAGGGGGCGTGTGTCATATTTTTTCCTCTTGTAGCCCTGCAACAGTTTGATGGAGCCTGGCCTTGGGAGAAATTGTTTGTGGCATTTATAATTCCTATCAGAACAAAAAAAATGCCTTAACATAAAACATAGCAATTTAGACCTATGTCAACTAAATAAAGTTTTATAGAAGCAATAAGAACAGACATTACCTATTTTCCGAGATGGTGCAATACAAATGTAACATTTCTTTCAAGAGATCAAGTAAACCAGAATGGTTAAGTGTATTCTTACAAATGAGACAATCCATATACCTTGCATAGAAGTATAAAATCACACCAAAATCTTATTAATGGCAAGAATATTATTTGAAATTGTATGAACCTAATCAGTACGCCATCGTCCTGAAATGGAATTACTAGCAATCCTTCTTTTCACTGAATGTCAGGCAGATGCCTAAAACATCTACCCAAAAAGAAAGGAATGAAAAGTCAGTAAAATTAAAATGATTGTACAAAGATTGTTCAGTTCCTTTTACATGCCACGCCTGTCGCATGAGATTGAAGGAACCATAGCACAAGGATTTGTTCAATAAGGAAAAAAGATCAGTCAACAGCAACACAAAAACTAGGCCAATCTAACCTGTGATTTCTCTTTACCGTGTAGATCAATATGGCTTGAAGTCACCTTCCATGAATAAATAGCTTCCAGCTCAAGGGATGGGCCTGTCGGGACAGAAGAAGCAGAAGGTTTCTTTGTCTCTAAATAAGCCAATAGGCAGCAGGGTTTGATAAATAATTGAACCCTTAGGATTTGGGCAGAGAAAGACAAATGTCAACGTTTTTGGGAAAAGTAAAAGGAACAGAATCTGGTAAGCATAATGCTGAAATGCCAGAGGAAAACTCTAGTACATTTGTGGTTTTTATCATATGGCATCCACCTCTATTATTTCTATCAATTAGATTCGGGCACTGATATCACCTATAACATATATATTTGAAAATGTATATTGCATCAGTAATATGTCTATGGAGATTCTCAGTCATCTAGGTCATGGATGTCCCAAAGGTGCTTTTTCAAGAGGCAACAGGACTTTCTAGTTTTTCCTTGAAGACGTTTCACTTCTCATCCAAGAAGCTTCTTCATCTCTGATTGAATGGTGGAGAACAGAAGGATTTATACTCCTTGCAGACAGTTGGTGATTTGCATTCTTTTTAGAGAGTTGTTGAGGCCGCTAGGAGGTTTATCTGTGTCCTCAGGGTGACCTGAGAAGTGCAAATGGTTGTGGAGCCTTCTTGGAATTGTTGAAAGGACTGTGTTATAGACTGGAGATAGATGATGTCGTATCCTTCCCCCTACTTTGATAGAGGCTTTAACCCCTCTTTCAAACCAGTGGTCCTCTCTGTCCAAAATGTGGACTTTGCTGTCTTCAAAAGAGTGGTCTTTGTCTTTCAAATGCAGATTGACTGCTGAATCTTGTCCCAATGGGTTTATATCAGTAATAATAAGCTTCACCTAACCAGTCTGATTGATTGTTATAGTTGCATTCCATACATCATCTGTGGGGAAGGATGGCATATGATACACATTTTCAGAACATTCTAGCAAGAATTGATGTCATTTGATGCATCACCTGCAAACACACAGACCAAAAAAATGTTTTAAAAAACCCACCCTAATATAAAGCTGACTGTTATCAGCCAGCACACTCTGAAAAGTGGGAATGTAAATTAAATTTCCATTTTAATTGCAGGTTATGCATAAATGAAAGGTAGCAACAGCACTATTCTTGAACATTCATAATATAATGGACATCATTTTGAACACAGGAGACAGATCCAATCATTGTGTAAAAGTCTGCATTGCAGATGGTCCTCTAGATTTGGGCAATTTAGGCTTGTGCAGCACTGTCCTTAGTAACAGATGCCTCAAACTTCTGAAGCAAGAATTTCAGGGCAGACTGACTTTGGCAAAGAGACATTGAGAATGAGTAAATCCATGGAGTTAAAATTGAAGCCCTTCTTGATGTCAACTATTTGTCTGACTTGGCATGATGTAGGAGTAGCAATTTTCATGCTGGATGCTCAGGCCTAGCCAAAGGCCTGAGGACGTGCATGAGACCCCAGCCTGTGAATCTTCAACATTTTGCTGAAGCCAGGCATTTTGAAGAACTTGGTAAAACTAAGTCCAGATCAACTAGATATTTTTTTTGGGGCATTTGAAATATGAAAAATCCTAAAACTATCATACTATAGTAATACAGATGCCTTCTTTGACAAATATTATAGGGATGAAGGATAGTAGCTTGATTTTGTTCTATTGCTGCATTATATTGAATCTCAGTATGACATGGCCACTCTCCCTCAAAGTTCCTGCAACTTCAATCCCCTCTATCATTTCATCTCTGTTAGCTGCAGTCTTATTTGTGATCCTAATATCTGAGGCTCTATGAAACATCTGGGCCACTGGCCTCTAATGTGAATATGAAAATATGTGAATATCTTTCCATGACCAGGGATTTATTTTATATATTGATATATCATATTTTAAAAACGACCTATTTCTCTCATAGAGCAACTCTGCGCAGTGTGGAAATAGACATGTAAACATAAAAACTACATAGAAATATTATAACAATGACCATTGAAAACAGGAATAAAGTAGTTGAAGTTCCAGATTAAAATCTGAACGGAGTGAAGCAAGAATGCACATACAATGCATTTCCAAGTGCAGAGCTCAATGAAGTAGCAACTCTTCACATAGAACCTTACTATTCCAACATGGGATAAAATGAGATCAGTGTTTCTCAATCTTGATAACTTTAAGATCTGCCAATATTAAATCCCAGAATTCCCCAGCTACTCATGCTTGAAACACTGTTATTTGAAATCATGTTTGAAGCCTTGGTATAGAATAGGCAGAGCCATTCTTAATATACGGTAGATCTCTTTATCTGGAGCTAAAATACATTTCCCCCTTAATGTCTCTGTTAGCTTTGCAATATTCTATAGCTGAAGAATCAAATTACCGAAGTACTACGAGAGGCTGATCCAGGTTTTCTGTAATACTATCTTTTATTAACAATGCGAGTCTGATTTTCTACATTACTCCTCATAAAAAGGATGTCTGCAGAATTTTAAACGAAAGTTTGGCAGAATCTCAAAGCATGGGGGCATGGGGAAGAATTACCGTAATTTTAACTCAAGAAGTATTCTTCCTTTCTAACAATTGATTGGCATCAGGAATTCAGCCTGCGAATAAATATGAAAGGGGCAGTAGATTATTCCCCCAAAAAAAGAAGTTTTCCTTTGCTTACCAGTATGTTTCTTTTAATGCAGTAAGAATGTTTAAATGCTCTGTTACAGGGGTGAAATCCAGCAGGTTCTGACAGGTTCTGGAGAACCGGTAGTGGAAATTTTTAGTAGTTCGGAGAACTGGCAAATAACACCTCTGGATGGAGTTGGGTGGAAATGGGGATTTTGCAGTATCCTTCCCTGCCACGCCCACCAAGCCACGCCCACCAAGCCACACCACGTATACCAAGCCACGCCCACAGAACCAGTAGTAAAAAAAATGGATTTCACCACTGCTCTGTTGAAGAATCACCTTGCCATGGTTTTCTACTAGTCTCAGTGCTGGTTTTCACCCGACTTAAAGTTCTCACAATGCTAGAGGGCAGGACAAGATGTAATGGGTGGAAGCTTGTTAAGGAGAGATTAAACTTAGAAATAAGAAGAAATTTTCTGAGAGCAATTAATCAAGGGAATAGCTTTCCACATGAGGTTGTAGATGCTCCATGACTGGAGCTTTTCAAGAATAAACTGGACAACCATTTGACTGGGATGGTATAAGGCTCCTGCCTTGAGCAGGGGGTTGGACTAGAACACCTCCAAGTCTCTGGAAGCTCTACAATTCTATGATTCTATTGAGCAGTACAATGTTATGATGGAAGTGCTACCTATATTTTATTGGTGGTGGAAGTAGGGATGGGCAGGATGACAGAACATGATAAGTGCACTGGGAATTTAGGTAAACCTTATTTATTTATCAGCACCACCTAGAAAGAATCATCTGACCATGATATAAAGTTGCAGATGTACTTCTCTTCATCAAAACCCCAAGAAACAATTTGACAGGCACAATATGCTTTGTCCATCTGTCTGTCGGTCTGTTTCTGTCTCTCACACGCAAAGACCCAAAATAGTGCTGCTGTTTACTCTAAAATACAAGCTGCTTTCTGTTTCACTCTCACCCAGAGAGATGTATGCAGAAACACAAGCACCTGCTACGTGTAATAAATTACTTCCTTAAATTATATTGGCTTTATGTTTCCAAAGCAATGGGAATTTCCTATTTTTTTCTCAAAAGCCTGGGCTGGAAAATTTGCAGCCTTCCAACCAGCTTCAGTCTACAATGCTTTTCCCATCCAGCCTGCTGAACTCCAAACAGAAGAAATAGTAGCTATTGGAGCAGAGGTGGGTGCTGAATCTTCTTATTCCTGGTTCGCTCAGGGTTGCGCATCGAGCGTGCACACACGTGGCAATCAAAAAATAGCTTCTGCACATGCACAGAAGCAAAATCCAAAATGGCAGTGTCCACGGAGACACCGAAGGAACTGGCTCCGTGACGTCATCACAGAGTTACTACCGGTTCTTTAGAACCGGATAGAACAGGTAGGAATCTACCTCTGTATTGGAGAAGCTTTATCAGGCACTTGGTCCATGCTTGAACAGTCAATCTACATCCCCTTATTTGTGTGGCAAATTCTGCTGTGTGCCTTTGACATTATTTTCACTGAGCTTTTTAAGTCAAAGATAAATAAAGATGAGAAATTTTTATCTATGAGGTTTCATATGTATGATACATTATGAAAAATTGGACCATTCCCAGGCGATTGTTTTAGATCTAATTGCCTATACACATACAAACACAGTATTAGTGTCTTAAATCTAGGATGGATAGATGAATAAATGGATGGATTGATGGATGGATGGATGGACAGATGGATAGATACAGTCTGGTTCCCTATTCTTAAGCTCTCAGACTGGAAAGATGCAGATGTCAATTATGTCATGCCTCATATGAAGTATTACATGGCCATGTTTTGTGTTACAAAGAAACAAACTAAAGAGAGCCTGCATTGCTTACTAATACATTCTTAAATATATATAACATTACTTTTTTATAGAGAAATTGCTTTATGTTCATAAATAAAACACACCAAGGACTTTTAAAATGACTGAAATAAGTAATAAAGAATATAGAAATGAGTAATGATAACGATAATAAATCAGTGGAATGACTTGCCTTTAGAAGTTGTGGGTATTTTATCACTGGAGTGTTTTAAGAAGAGACTGGACAGCCATTTGTCTGAAATGGTATAGGGTCTCCTGCTTGAGCAGGGGGTTGGACTGGAAGACCTCCAAGGTCCCTTCCAACTCTATTATTTTTTATACCATAATAAATAATATTCTGTGCTAGTGTAGTCAGCTCTGAAGCAGTGGTTTGCAGGCGTATGTTCATATTAGCCTGTTTGATTGTGTTGTTGTTATTGTTGTTGTTGTTGTTGTTATATGGCTCACATATTTTGGGAGCATTGTTTTTACTTTGGAATCACTTATATTAGGAGTTTATAAAAAATAGTCAGAAGATTCATCAGAACCCAAGAAATAGACACATGTAGTTTAATTTATTTATTTAAAATGCGTGTGGAAGACTGTATTAGTACAGGTGAACTTTACAGTTCTGAATAGCGGGTTGGATCTTAATAAGCCATTTGGCAGTGCAACTGTAAATATCAGCTAACGAACCAGTATTTAGACCAATAGAGAACCGTGGAAGCACATATTCTTTAGTAGAATACTGAATCTTCTCTGTATTAAAACAAACGTGATAGTCAGCAACCCAGAAAATCACTTAAGCATTTGCTTAATGCATTCAAAATGGAGGCTAACCAACCAGCTGCCTGAGATATTTTAATTTTGATTCCACAAGGAATTGAACTTGATTGACTTAGTAGCCACCTACTAGCCAATTAAGTTTTGATTGTAGGAATCAGGAAGGCCGCAGTTAATCATTTAAACAATTTCTGTCTTTCTGTCTGTCCATCTGTTTGTCCATCCATCCATATATATATGGATGTATATATGGATATATATATAACTATATATATAGTTATTCGGACTATAACATGCTCTGGACTACCAAACGCACATGAACTTTAGATGAAGAAAACAAGAACAAAAAATCTGCCTCTGCCTCCACCGCCAGTTCGCTGCCTCTGCTGCCCGTTTGCCACCACCATGGCCCGTTTGCCACGTCACATTTGTTGCAGCCTGTTTGCCGCGGCTCATTCGCCATTGCCTGTTTGCCACCGCTGTGGCCCATTTGCCGCCACCATGGCTGGTTCAACACCATTTGCTGCAAACGCCCGTTGGCGATAGGCCATGATAGGCGGCAGTGGCGGCAGCAACCCCTGCCACCTAGAACAGCGGACCAGCACCACACTAACACCCCCCCCCAGCCGCAATATTCGCTCTATAAGACACACAGAAATTTCCACCCACTTTTTTTTGGGGGGGAGTGTGTCTTATAGTCTGAAAAAAGACAATATATATATTCTAAAAGCAAAATAACTGAGTTTTCAGTATTGAGCAATGAAATTGAACACAGCATTCCATGCGATTGTTCTATAATATTTTCAGATTGAACATTGCCAAGGGTGGCATTTGTTGTCAATGTTTATAATGTACGTTACCAAATGTAATCCATGAACTGAAGGGGCATAGGCCCTGTGAAGGAATGCAAAATGTTGGAGCTCTCATCTCTTGAAATGTGCTGGTCCTGTGAAGAAATGAAGATGATTTGACTTGACATTTCCCGCACCCTCGCCCTGTAGCACTAGGCTGAGTTTCTTGTAATTATTGCAGTGGTTAAGAACAAGCAGAGCTAGTCTTGTGCTTTAAAGAGTATGTGCCTTTGCCCTCAGAATTTTAGTTGAGGAGAAGGGTTGAGTCCTCTGGGTCTCCAAGTACTTTTGAGAGCTTAGATTTCACTCGACTGAAGGAGGCTGCATGCAAACTACAGGGAAATGGGAATGTAATGGCAAAGTAATGGAAATAATATCATCCTAAATTTCACTTTTACTAGTGAAATTAGGTGGGCTTTTTCCCTTAGAGGTCAGACCACTTTATTCTGCCCAGATAATTCATCATTTTATGTTAAGCTGTTAAAGTGGATTGTTTAAATTTTATTTTTAAATCAAACCGATGGTAGAATTTATAGCTCTTCTGGAACCTGGCTGAAGGAAATGTAATGAAGGAAGAAATCAGGAATGTTTATATTCCTCAAAATTCTAACGGCTTGTGAAAATGATCAGGAAGTGGATAATAATCAAAACAAATGGAAACAGTTTAATATAAATTCCTCTTTCACACCCACCTTACCTGTACCGTAGTATTAAATTATTCTTCAGATCACTCGAAACGCCTTCATGCTAGCAAGGTTAATACAATCCCATTGCTATGATGATCGAAGTGTTGCTGGATTTTCATGTTATTCTCCATATTTGCAGCCTAGGATATTATGATTATCTTACAGTTAGAATATTTGAAGCACTTGGGCTCAGCCTGCATTTGAAACATTTATAGAAACAGATAATTTATCCAACAGCATTTATTAAAATTTAGCGATCATAAAAGTAGAACAACTGTGCATGCAGATATGGGCTGATTTATTTATTTATTTATTTGCTTTTAAGTTAGTGATGACTCCTAGCAATTGCCTGGAAATTTCCTCAGCATTTTATTCCTAATGACTGCCTGGACTGCCTGCATATTTCTTGGCAAGATTTTTCAGCAATGCTTTGCCTTGGCTGCTTCTGAGGGTTGAGAGAGGGTGACTGGCCCAAAGTCAACCACTTAGCATTGTACTAAGTGGGAAGAAATATCCCTCTGGTTCAGTTCCAGTCTGGGAGAAAGACACTGTAGACAAAATGGAGGCTGGAGGCTGATTGGAAAGAGGGTCCATTTATTGATGAACAGAATCACATGGGTTCTGGGCAGCTGACCACATGGAGTTAAAAGTAAGGGTTTTTTATACCTTCTCTTGGGCTTTTCACTTGAACTTCCTGTTCCTGTGCAAGAACATGTATTCTATTGGCTGTTGTAGGGGTTATGTAGGGGCTCTGTAGGTTGTCTGAGGTAAATTTGGTTGAAGTTTGGACTGCTGATGCAATGAAGGGGCGTTGGGCAATTCCTATTGCTGCTAATCCTACTTTTGTTGGATCTTGGGTGAGAGTATTTGCTTTTGAATAGAGCTATCTATCTCTTTATCTCTTAAGTGTTGACATCTGCTGAGGGCTATTAAGAAAGGTGGGGGCTGCTTCCCAAAAGCATGCTTCTCCATTTCTCCCTTTAGGGAAATATAATATTCTGCCTTTTTAATATTTCCTAAAATATTTCATTCTTCTAGGAGTGGGGTGGGTGCTAACTTTGTACAGTACCTAAGGCAGGATTGGAATTCACACTCCCCTGATTTCTAGCCCAGTGTCTTAAGTGCTATATGTAACTGATTCTCATGGCAGATAAAACATAAAAAGGTTTCCAAATAAGAGAGAAATATTAGAATAAATCAAACAGACAGGCTAACACCCTCTGTTTAACAAATTAGAAGAACACATATGATAAATGCCAAGTAGAGGGAGTACAAATGGATAAAGTTTATTTTTTTTACCGGTTTTCTCCCCCGCTTCCTGTTATAATGGCATTTCATATTTCCATTGGTGTATGGTTTTTGCATGGACCCATATGAATTATGAGAGGATGTATTTTTTCAGTCAAATCCAACATGGACTGTTGTTTACTCTAAATAAATTATTGGTGGCAACCTGAGGAAGACTGATGAATATTTTTCTCATCGGCAGGATTTTATCTTGTGATAATATCCGGTTACCAGATCATTTTAAAATGCAAAGAGCTATTTCTTCTCAAATGCAATGTCTTCCCCTTCTCTTGTTATTTTCTAATATTTTATGATTTGCCTTTTTCCCCAAGCTGTTTTATAAAGCTTTTGAACAAGGGAACAGCTTTTTAATGACACTGTAAACAACTTCTTGAATGTTGGACTATGTCTTACTAGTCAGTTAATCTTTCTGAATTGTTTGATGAAATCTCCACTATTAACATGTTAGACCACAAATACTTTTTACATAAACATTATTTCCCCAAGAAGCCACTAGTCCATTAATAGTGTCACTATTTTCCTCAATCGCATTTACCGTGACTTTGGCAAAGACCCTTTGGCTGGGATTCAAACAGTTTATCCCATTCTCTCAATTTGGATAAGCATTAGGTTTTATTCTTCCTCTGTTCTGGAACCTTCTCGCCCTTATAAATATTCCTGGTGATCTTTTGTAATTCAATTACTGCAGCTCTTGTGATAGTGTTGTGTTTTTTTTAAAGCTCCTTGGCAAATAAGTGAAATAACATTATTTTGGGTAGAATTTCCAAGTTTCTATAGACACAGAATATGTCTCCCGTTTGTTAAAAATAATGTTACCAGTGTCACATTTTATATTGTTATGGTTACCCGTTTTCTTTCTTTCGTTTTTCTGAGAATTCCTATCAGTATTCTTCTCCCCCCCCAGCCCCTCCTTCATATGTTTGATAGCTTTGTGTGTTTGGATAAAAGCTTTTTGAAGAGTCCTTGGTGGTCTTTGAGCTTGCTTGTTGATGTTACCTAGTTTCGGTAATGAAACGTCTACAAGAAAACAACCAAACTCAGAGATGACCAAGGAGCCCTCATTTCAATCCAGAGCTACAAATATTCTCCTTTATTAGAAAGCGTGTTGGTCCTTCAACCTTTTTGTTTTTGTATTGGCAGGAGAGAAAAAACCACCCCTATTTAACCTCTCTTTTTCTAATAACCAGAATCTAATTATGCCATTAACCATTATAGAGAGATGGTCTGAAAATTATTCAGCCAAAGGATCAGGACTAGTGTGCATAAGAACTTAATTACTATGAAAATATAATCATGTATAAGCTTTAAGGGAATAAACTATAGGAAGGAGTGCTTTAATTATTTTTATTCATATATTTCTGAATAAGATTATGATGGATTATTTCTATAAAAAGAACATCTACAAATGACAATTTACATCTTGCATTTTGTGGTAAATCGCAGTCTCCCCCCCGTCCATCCCCCTCTTACTAGATCTTTGGAAACCATACAGGGGCTAGAATTATTTAGAGATTATGGTCTGGGCGACAAGCCAAGTGCTAATTGTTACTAAGCTAGAGAAATGGGTTGTGACATCTCAGTTGTCTTACATTTGACTCTTTGTGCCTAATAGAATAGTGTTTGCCTTCTTGCAGCAAAGAAAGTAGTTCAACACAGAATAGAAACATTTGACCAATGTGTTGAACCTGAGAGCTTACATTATATACTAGCCGTAGTAAAAGAGTTAGAAGTAGGAAGAGCAGGATAATGTCTCGATTCTCATTCCCAGCACCGGAACTGTGACTGTGCTGTTATATACAGCTGTATAAATAGGTAGTCCTTGACTTACGATCATGATTGAGGGCAAAATTTCTGTTGCTCAGTGAGACAGTTGTTAAGTGAGTTTTCCCCCCTTTGATGACCTTTCTTGCCACAGTTGTCAAGTGAATCACTTAGTTGTTAAGTTAGTAACATGGTTGTCAGAGAATCTAACTTCCCCATTGACTTTGCTGGTCAAAAGATTGCAAAAGGTGATTGAATGGCCCCAGGACCATGCAATCAGACAAATATGATTCAATTGCTAATTTTGATCACATGACCAGGGGTGAAATTCAAAATTATTCACTACCGGTTCTGTGGGCGTGGCTTGATGGGCATGGCAGGGGAAGGATACTGCAAAATCTCTATTCCCACCCCAGTCTGGGGCCAGCCAGAGGTGGTATTTGCCGGTTCTCCGAACTACTCAAAATTTCCGCTACCGGTTCTCCAGAACCTGTCAGAACCTGCTGGATTTTTACAATGACCATGGGGATGCTGCAATAGTTAGAAAAACAGTCACAGTGCCATTATAACTTTGAATGGTCTCTAAACAAATTGTTGTAAGTCAAAGACTACCTGTAGAATTGTCTATAACTTAGTTTCTATCAAGACATTTACGTTTCAGTTGGACTGGTTGGGGACACATTGATAAGGAAACGTTGAAGACAGATTACTGCTTTGACATGTTTTTTCCATCACATGGCCCATCTGCTCTACCACACAACAACATTATTAAGCATTTTTGTGTATGTGAGTCAAATGGAATTCAGGTATCTCTCTCTCTTTCTCTTTTTCTGTTCTTTTTTTTTATGTCGAAATAATTGATGCTTTGCTGAATTTTCAAAGGAGTGTAGACTTTAATGCTATATTGGAAGTAGAAGTTAGAAATGGGAACTCATCATCTTTAAAGACGAAGCACAAGGGTAATTATATCTAAAATCTTGCATGGAACAGAAGCTTTTTCATGGTCTGGTTCCAACAGAACAAAGACAAGTAAGACAATTCTCTTCAGGAATATTGTTGCCACAGAAAAAGTCCCTTTCTGCTTTCTATCAGCTTGAGAGAGCTTGTTTATATGCTGCATAGCAAGGCCCCTGCTTCAATGGAATAATAAACACACTGGAGTCTTACAGGGTTGTTGTGCTCATTTGCACAATGACAAATGAACCTGGGAAAGTGGATGTTCCTATTCAGACTTTCAAGCATAGGTTAAACTAATGGTTTATTAAGGAGAGATGTTGAATTTATGTTTTACCGACAAAGAAATAAAGGGAGTCTAGTATAGATCTATTTCAAGATATTTAGCTCTCATCAACTAGCCAGACCCTTCTGGGATTTGAACCCCTGCTACTTGCATATTAGGTAGATATATTAACCTCTAAGCCACGGACTCTCCTCCCTTTGTCGGTTATACCAGGGGGAAAATTGTTTTTTGTCTGGGCAACCTGGTCTACCCAATTATGGGATGGAGCAAACGACTTCCATTTTTCGCCTTTCAGCCCCAATCCAGAAGCCTTCACAGGCAGTCACTTTCGTGACAAACTATTTTTGTCTTGAATTTATGTTTTAATGACAAAGAAATAAAGGGAGACTAGTATAGATAAAAATGGAAGCAGTGTGCTCTGTCCCGTAACTGGGCAGACCAGGTTGCCCTGACAAAAAACAATTAAGGAGAGATGCATGGAAGAAAAGCTGGTTCATAATATTTGAAGTTGAACTTGTGGTTCATAGTATTTATCATGTGGCTTACTGTATGGAAAACTAGGAAGCACAAAAGTAGCATTAAAATGTTCAGTGACTCTTGAAGACATTTCCCATGGTAGAAACAATGGTTACCGGAGAAATAGATGATATGGAAAGTGGGTTTGCATTTGTCTTGGATCACTTGCAAAAGCCAGAAGAGTAATACAGTACATTCTACTAATGTGTTCATTTTATAAAACAATAGCAAACTTTTAGAGTGTATTGTGTGTGGAATAGAAATGGCAAAGGTCATGTCCAATTGTGGTTGTGAGCTTTTTTTTGGAGGGGCTGATTTATGAGTGGGAGTGCGCCAGAGATGGGTTCCTACTGGTTCTATCCGGTTCTATAGAGTAGGTAGTGGTGACGTCATGGAGCCAGTTCTGTCAGTGGCTCCATGGGCACTGCCATCTTGGATTTTGCTTCTGTGCATGCGCAGAAGATAGTTTTTGACTGCCATGTATGCGCTCGCTTGCATGCTTTGCGAGCACACTTGAGGCACAACCCTGAGATAACTGGCAGTAAGAAAATTCAGAACTCACCTCTGGAGTGTGCAGTGCACAGGCATCTAAATGAAGGGAAGGGAAGCTAAGCAATCTTTAGGCAATTGCCCTATGGTCATTCCTGGCAGGCCAAAATGCAGGCCTGACAGGAACTTTGAGGAATGCTTTGCCTTGGAGTCTGAGTTGTTCAGGGATAATATTTGGAATGCTGATAATTTCCCAGCCTCTGCCTCTGCCCCTGCTCATAAATGAAGATTCCTGTGGCTAAATCTTAGTTATGTTTTGTTACATGTACTAGAAAAAGACATAATTATAATAGAAAACCAGGAAATGACAAGTATAATTATCTCTGTCCATCCATCCATCCATCCATCCGTCCGTCCATCTGTCCATCCATCCCCAACTTGCAATCTGATATTTCTTTCGCCCACCTATGCATCCTAATGGACTGAAAGCTGGTTATTTCTTAGCAAGAGAGGCAGTTGACATCTTTGTACTGTTATTATGGCACACTGTCTGATCTCGGGCTCTGTGCGCTTGACTGGAAAAGGCTTTTAGCCTTCACCCCATATCAGAAACTTGTATCAACTTTCTCAATGGCTGAGGAAATCCATTCCTCTTGCTGGGAAAACTGCTAGTGTAAAACCATGCTTCATTCAACAGGCTTCTTTTTTATTCAATGAAGATGTAAAAAAAAGAGTACTTCAAACTTCCCTTTTCTTCTTCTGACTGTTGCCAAACTATTTCTTTCTTTTTCTTCTTTTTTACCTTTGGGATGATCTGCCGAAATCCGTTATTGTCTATTTCCAAGTTACTTTAGAACAACATCAAGGACATCATTCTCCATGTGATATAATATTATTTCTATACTTTGTAGAAATGAAATGGTGGACGAAATAACTGTCCTCATGAGAATGCTTTACATTTAATTTTTTTTAAAAGCCAACCATCGTATCCAAAATGAGCAATCCCATTCCAATGTCTGGATAATGAAGATTCTCAGTCATCCAGGTCATGGTTGTCCCAGTGGTGCTTTTTTTCAAAAATCAACTACTTTGTTTTTCCTTGAAGACATTTCACTTCTCATCCAAGAAGCTTCTTCTGTTCTTCAGAATTGAAGAACTGTTGCCTTTTGAAAAATGTACCTTCAGGACAATCCCATCTGAATTTTTCTTTCATACACTGGAACTATTTTAATGTATGAATTTCAGGAAATAGTTTCTACTCCAAACCTTCTTCTAGATGAGAACCATACAGAAAAAAGGAAAATAAAAATCCCTTCAAGAGGAGTTAAACTTCTGATGATAACTGGATAATCCATACGTTGAGCCTGACAATAATACAAAACTGGTTTGCTCTTGTCTTCTAGCCTAGGCTATAGCACTAAAATATCCTTCGTGTCTCATATCCAAACATCAATCAGATTTGATTTGTGGTAACCTTAAGATCATCCAAATTCAGCCAGGTGTGGTCTCCTGCAATATAATTTTTTAAAAGAGTAAGGTAAAGGTTCCCAGCTATGCTTCATAATTCGGTAGTGTATGCTGGATGAATCCCTGCATCTATATCAATGATGATAAAAAAAAGGTCTTGACCAAGGCATGTGGAGGACAAAATCATTAACTTTGGAATAATCCTGTTAATTAAATAGTATGCAATTTATTTAATTGATGGAATGATTCCCAAGTTAATGATTCTGTTTTCCTTTTAAGAGAGCAATAATTCAAATTTAGTGACAAGAGGGACCCTGAGGTCTGCACGCAAGATTTTAGGGAAAGTAATACAGATTTGATCGTTCATGTCTTATGATTTCAGTAAAGGCAACTAACAGCATTGAATTGGGTAGTACAAAAGATTGTGTAGAGACTTTACAGAAGTTCATATTGTGCCTTTTTAAAGGGCCCGTGTCATCAATGGACATTTCTGGAAGACTTTGGGGGTGGGGGAAGTTCACAGGACAATTTTGAGGTGGATCACTGATGATATTTGCAGTGAGCTTTATTAATAGATCCCACAACCAGTCTGAAATGTATTTAACTCTTTGACTATAAATGTAACATCAAAGAGATCCTAGTTTATATGCCTATGCTTATTGCAGTGCCAAGCTGAATCAGCTGATTAGCATGAAACATACATATCTTGAGACTTCAAAACTATCACAGATTTATAATGTTTTCACCAGGTTCGCATCATTTTTCATTTCCAAGCAACTGTATGCTGTTTGCATATTTTTATCTTACTGAAATATGTGTGCAATTTCTGCTAGATTATTGTTCGGAAGTAACCTCATTCTTTTATTGCTGATTTTGATAGGCAATCTATCTGATAAATTTCCTTCTTTATTTGACTTAAGCTGCTGCCTCAAATATTGCAGAATAGATATCGAGCTTTTGAAGCAGGGGGAGCCTTAACTAAGGTTGTGATTCTCTTATAAAGGCGGCGGCTGTTGTTAATATCAAAAGGATTTGCTTCATATCAAAGAATAACAGTGCAGTGTGATATTCACATTAATTTCCAAGTGGCATTAGTTATCCTATCGCTTTTCGTATCTCCTGGGCTTGGATGTGTTTGCAGCATTTCCACTGAAACTGATGAGAAGTCTTTGGGGGGGAATGAAATTGCAGTGTTATCCACCTACTTATTTTAATAAGCCTACAGACTCCTAGATCATTTGGCTTTGCGACTTTATTTGCGACTGTATGAATCTTGGCATAAATCTGATCTGAAGTGCATGGGAAATTTAGAAAGATTGTTAATCACACATAGGGGCATAGCAGCACAGATTCTGAGCTCGGGAAAAGGGCAATAGATTTAATACCACATATTTCAGGTAATATTGTTTCACTACAGAAGGATATAGAGCAATGGTGGTGCAGTGGGTAGAATGCGGTATTGCAAGCTAATTTTGCCGACTGCCAGGAATTTGATCCTGATCGGCTCAAGGTTGATTCCATCTTTCTGAGGTTGGTAAAATGAGGACCCAGATTGTTGGGAGCAATAGGCTGACTCTGGGAACCGCTTAAAGAGGACTGTAAAAGCATATGAAGTATATAAGTCTAATGGCATGGTATATAAGTCTAAGTGCTAATGAGATAAAAATGACTCCCATGCTCCTGGATTTCACAGATGTAAAGCAGGGGTATGTTATTAAATGCCCTAATTCTTAAACCATGGAACATCCTTGCTGGACATTGTCTTCCTTTACTCTGTAACATTTTGTTTTGCTTGGATGTTCATGTGAGAAGGGGATGTATTCATTTATTACAATTGTCTTATTTCATCAATAGTCCGAAGTACACTAAATTCATCCTATATGGCATCTAGGTTCCATGTGTATGTCCTTTTTCTTTGGGTGACATGAAATGCCAGCTGTAAGAATGAAATGCCAATAATACATCGGTCAGTCTTCATGAATCAAGCCATAGTTGTGCTTTAATTTTGTTTCTCTACCGAGCAATTCCACTCATTAATTATGAACTTATTATTTTAAGGAGTTATTTATCAGAGAAGAGTGCTAATTGTTTTTCTTATGTTGCTTTTACTGGGATGTTTTTCAGCTGTTCCAAGAGTGGAAGAAGAAAATTCCTGATTGCATGCATGTAGGAACAATCACTCACTAGCATAGCAGATGCTACATTCATAATCGTAAAAAGCCATATTCAAACCACAGCACAAAAACAATATTAGAGAATTTTGTTAAATCCATGGATTAAATTAAAATTAAAATTAAATCCATGGATTTAACTAACCTAATACATGTTTACCGAATTGCCATGCTGATTAGGACACAGTTACCTTTGGATTTTATGAGCATTTCTTATTGCATACAAAAAATGATTGTATTGTATTGGGGAAAGTTGTTTATGCAAAGGATTTTACTGTTGTGTACTTATTTATTTATTTTTTAAATGAACTGTAGGATAATACCAATTCTCCACAAAGTAAATCTGTGATGAGTGCAGGCAAAATGTAATGGCAATTTAGTGTAAGCTGAACAGCATTCCTATTAAAGAAAAATGGGAATGAACCTGCTGTGATACTTCAGTGGATGTCCTCCAAACACATCACATTGTCTTACATAGGCTAATGGCTGAATTGGTGCATATGTGGGGGGAAAAGCAGATCTAATTACACATTTCATTTAATTCCTTCTCTTCAGTAGGCATGGCTGGGCTGAAAGGCCAGAGGTGCTTAATTCTCTTACTTCAAAATTGACCAAGCTGGGTGCAGTCTTTTTCCTTTTAGTAATTTCTCTTAAAATGGGAATAGAAAAGGAGATTTGGTTGCATTATGCTGCAGGATCCTTTGTTCTCACATTCTCTGTACTTGAACAGGGTGTTTAGGAAGATGGATTGTAAGTTTATGCAGCCACTATTTATCCAGGCATAGGTGATCTCTTTTATTTGGTCATTCACATTTCAAGAGGAATTGACAAACAATGATATTAAACAAAGATGCTGCTAATAAAGCTGTATGACAGGAGTTTGTCATCATATGATATCAACAATTGTACAAATAGCAACGTATGGCTTTGCTTTATGGTTCTTGTCTAGTCCAATGAGTAATAGTATAAATCAACCTTCTTCAATCAATTGTATTTGGCTACAGGACCCATAATTCCCAGTTTGCCCATCATGTGCTACCTAGGAATTGTCATCTGATACATATGAAAAGGCCATGTTTAAGGCATGCTGACATAAGTTACGCACACAGCACTATTTTTTCACTGATGACAGGGGTAGAAAAATCAAATTTATCAGTAGCCGCAGACCATAAAATATTCAAATTCATAGACAAGCATGTGTTTGGACACCATACGTTTACTGGAGAAAAAGCTTGTAAGATTCTAATATCTTTATGTAATTTATTGGAGAAAAAACACATTCTAAATTGTGACATTCAGACATTGATTTTGGAATAAAAGGATGTTAAAATAGATTAGATGCCATGGTTCAAGCATCTAAAAAGCTGTCAGCATCTGACTCTACATCATTCAGTCAAAGGTTAAAATGACATAAGAAATGAATTTCGTGGAATATTTTTAAGTTCTTATAGATTGCAATTAAATGGTAAATCATTAGCTACTGGCTTTATACATAACACTCATTCTCAAATGATTTTTTAAAAAGCTTGATTTATAAATGAAGATTAAAAACAAGCCACAGTAGAATAGTAACTGTTTTTCATTATTATTATTTTCTCACAAGTGTGTCATCCTTTGGGGGGGGGGATTCTCATGTAAAGACTGGTCTTTGCTTGCAGCATGAGGTACCATATCAAATTTCTTTTGTGCTGGGTGCTGACAGTTATCACTGCTTTACTATTAATGATTTTCCTCCCATCTGGGAAAGATATGCAGTTCTTCTTCTTCCCTCTTAAATGCACTATTGAAAAATAATTGTGCATATACCTGTGCTAATAACAATTTCCAACCATAATACATGGTAGAGGTAGAGGAACATCCAAGGTTCAAGAGTTCAGCTCTTTGATCTTCTAAAAACGTTCCATGCTTTTTAGATTTTATTGGTTTATTGAATAATCCGTAATTACTGGTTTGTACAATTCTATAATTATGGCTTAAAATCTGCAGTGCTCTTGTTCACTGAATGTAGTACCCCAATGTCAACCAAGTCATTGCTTGAGTTAGTTGAACTCAGCCATTGTTTTCTCCCAACCATGGATCTCTCTCTCTCTCTATCCATCCATCCATCCATCCATCCATCCATCCATCCATCCATCCATCCATCCATCCATCCATCCATCCATCCAT